>JAWQFJ010024074.1:135000-138600 GCA_034096865.1 Theodoxus fluviatilis | reverse complement strand
CTGTCTTTCCCTGTCTGGTCTGTCCTGTTCTGTCCTGTTGTCTGTCTGTCTGTCTGTCTCTCTCTCTCGCTCTCTCTCTCTCTCAATCTCTCTCTCTCTGTGTCTCTGTCTCTTTGTGTGTTTCTGTCTCTGTGTATCTCTGTGTCCCAGTGTATCTCTGTGTCTGTGTCATTCTCTCTCTCTCTCTCTCTCTCTCTCTCTCACTGTGTCTGCGAGCCTGCCTGCCTGTCTGTCTGTCTCTCTGTCTCTGTCTCTGTCTCTGTCTGTCTCTGTCTCTGTCTCTGTCTGTATGTCTGTCTGTCTGTCTGTCTGTCTGTCTGTCTGTACTGTCTGTCTGTCTGTCTGTCTGTCTGTCTGTCTGTCTGTCTCTCTGTCTCTCTCTCTCTCTCTGTCTCTCTCTCTCTCTCTCTCTCTCTCTCTCTCTCTCTCTCTCTCACATGCACACATACTCACCACACACGCACACACGCACACACGCAGGTACACACTCACACACACAAACGCGCCAGCACGATGCCGATGATTTAGCTCGCAGATCAAACGAATAAGAAGCGCATGCTTTCCACGGGCTATGAAGAACGACGCCTCTCCATCAGGTCGAGGTCCTCTGCGGGCCAGGATGTGGAAACAGTGACGCACGGGGACGTGAGAATACCGCATTTTCCAGACGGATTTTACGATGCATTCTGGGCTTTCACGATACACGACTTCGCACATCCGTGGCCCTGAAGTACCCTGGGAGAATGTAGGGTTCTCTCTTGCTCCGTTTCCTGCAGCTGTCCCCATGAATAGTCTGCATCTCTGTCTCGTTGACTTGTTTTCATTCTCTCTCTCTCTCTCTCTCTCTCTCTCTCTCTCTCTCTCTCTCTCTCTCTCTCTCTCTCGCTCGCTCGCTCTCCCTCTCCCCACCCCCCACCCCCACCCCCACCCCCCCCCCTTCTAGGTTTTCCACAGTCTTTTGGTCCACTCACGTTTTCACTCTTCGACCAGACTTACACATGTATTCAATCAAGTCCAAACGGAGAAGTATTTTTCTACAGTACTTCCACCATTAGGCCCCCAGTTTATTCTGCTAGGATGTAATACATCGGCTGTGTTTCTTCGACACGTAAGTTCAGAGGCTCCGTAATACGCCTTGCGTTATCACAGTCGAGCGCCACGGGACCACGATATGCCAGTCAAAGGCAATCTAAGGGCATTTCTGTTTAAAAATGTCAATAAGTCATCAAATACTTTTATAAATAGTGATAGCTGAAATTATACGCAACGTTCAAGCAGTCAGTTATCGTGATAAATCTGTTTCTAAAACCAAACACTGCCTACTTTTTCGTCCTAATTTTGATACTCCTGTATGATTACAGCGGTTACTTAAAAAAGGCAGAAGAAGAAGATAAGAAAAGAAAAAAACAGAAACGCCATTTGATTGCCTTTAACTAGCATATCTTGGTTCTTGGCAACACGACTCAGATGTTCTGCATAGAACTAGATATCGAGCAAGTGCTTCATCTGCCACCAAGTCTGTCTGAGAGGCTGTGTCGGGTTAGAGGGAGGGGAAAAGAAGTCTTAGCTGCACTCAGCAAATGAAAACCTCCCAACGAGTTGAACATGGACAGTACTGTCTTCTCAATGGGCCACCTAGTGCAGCAGCGACTTGGAGTGAATCATGTATAACTGTACGGCATCGTCTGTCAAGGTTGTTGCTAATTTTCAGAAGTCCAGCAGAAATTACGAATTGTTCCAAGTATATTTTGTAAAAGAACAACGCCTACAGTAAACAAACAAACCAACAAACAAACAAACAAACAAACAAACAAGATCATTGTCGAAAGTCACTTGCTGTGACGACAAATCATGTTGCATTTTGCTAAATCTTTATTGGCGCAGTTGGTAAATTCCTGAAATTGTAACAGGTTTTTAAATTTTATTTTTGACTCACATGCGAAGCAAAAGTGAGTCTATGTACTGAGCCGTGTCGTCCGTCCGTCCGTCCGTCCGGGCGGGCGGGCGTCCGTAAAAAACTTAAACGTTGGATTTTTCTCGGAGACTATTAAGTCTATCAACACCAAATGTGGCATGATGGTGTATGATGACAAGGCCTCAAAAAATATACATAGTGACTTGACCTTGCTTCAAGGTCAAGGTCACAGGAGCCATAAATGTGGTCTCAAAAACAGTCATTTTTCACATTTTCCCAATTTTCTCCCAGGTTATTGAGAATGGCGACCTTAGCTACAAGTGGTATATAGGTCAAAGCAAGCCCTATCTTTTGATACCAGTTTGGTTGACCTTGCTTCAAGGTCAAGGTCACAGTAGCTCTTCAAAGTTGGATTGTATACATATTTTGAAGTGACCTTGACCCTGAACTATGGAAGATAACTGTTTCAAACTTAATAATTATGTGGGACACATGTTATACTTTCATCATAAGACACATTTGGTCACATATCATCAAGGTCAAGGTCACTTTGACCCTTATGAAATGTGACCAAAATGGGGTAGTGAACCACTAAAAGTGACTATATCTCATGGTAGAAAGTGCCAATAAGCACCATTGTGCTTCCTATGTCTTGAATTAACAGCTTTGTGTTGCATGACCTTGGATGACCTTGACCATGGGTCAAGGTCACATGTATTTTGGTAGGGAAAATGTGTAAAGCATTTCTTTGTGTATGATGTCATTGGTAGGTTTAGTTGTTTGACCTTGACCTTGAAGGTCACCTGAAGGTCAAGGTCATATAAAGGTCAAGGTCAAGCATGTGAGTCGTATGGGCTTTGCCCTTCTTGTTATTACAGTGTATTGAGAAAAGATAGTAAGCAGCATGCCATTGACTTAAACGAGTGTCACACTAACGAGAAAAAGCCCGTTCTACTAAATCCATTCACTTTTTCATATGCACTTTGGTAGACTGTTCTGACGCCAAGCGTCGAGTCAGGACGAAATGCCAGTTTCCACGTGAATCATGCGAAGCAGACTGGTTATTTTTAGAAATTTGTGTCGGGCTGATGCAAAGAGCAGTGACGCGAAGTGTGTTGGGGCTGACGATCCGGTAATGGCATTGCCACTCCAACCTATGCTGCGTCTCTCTCCATGGTCGAGGCTGGTTATCAGGCAGTCAGGCATACCTCCACTTCGGACCATTGATACACTGTGGGTCAACCCTCGACCCCCATCCAAACGTATGCCTCGTCATTGGTCTGTCTCTCCCTACCCTTCTAGCCGTCCTCTGGGTTGTCTTTCGAGAGCGATTGGTGACACACCGAGAGATTTGGACGCCCACGGAGAATATCACTTCGAGTAGATGTGATGGCGGCCTGGGTAGTTTCCTGGTTGTCCGGGTGATCCTATGGTTGGTTTTATTGGATCCATCGAGAGTGCGAGGCCATCATGGAGAATGCCATGCTCAGGCGTCTTGTTCGTGCATCAAACGCGTGGCATCGACATTGCTGGCTTTGATGTGATATTCCCCATTGACGTCCTTCCGTTGTATGGCATCAAAGGCCCAAGTCTCGCTGTCCGGATTAAAACTGGCATAATGTGGAATATCTGCAATTATGATATAATATTTTCCTGTACTTTCCCTCACCAGGTCAGATGTGTCA
>JAWQFJ010024074.1:120000-125000 GCA_034096865.1 Theodoxus fluviatilis | reverse complement strand
TTGGCGGGTGAAAACGTCATCTAATGCATATGTTCAGGATAAACCACCGTCGGACAATAGCTGTAATCATATGCCACGTCCTGTCAATCAGATCTTGTAATAAATCCATTGCCAAATGTAGACACTGCCCTTTAGTTTTTTTGTCCGGATTTCAATACCGACTCGATTGATTACAGCGATGAACACGTACACACACATACGCACGCGCACACTCGCGCGCACACGCACGCGCGCACACACACACACACACTGAAAGACCGCTTTTTGGATTGCTTTGATAGCATATCATAGTTCTAGGAATCCCGCCTCTGCTGTGACAGCACGATTTTTTCCCTGTGAAGGAAGTAGGTTACTGTGACGCATGCGCATTGTGATTATGGCCTAAGTTTTAAATAGGCGTTTCCGGATAGGTTGGGTTATTTTAGTCCCAACTCGGTCTGAACTTTGCGCATTAATCAAGCTCAGCACAAGTTCTCTGAAGGTGACGGCGATGCAGAGACTTTTGTAAGCACATTTGTATAATACTTACTGAAGTGCAGCTCTCGCCCAGCAAACTCCAGTCAGAACGTCTTGTAACAGTTTGTCGCGTGCGAAAGGTAGTTTCTGCACTCATCGGATGCGATGTCTTCCCTTGGATTGTCCCGCCGAATGGGCCGTTTCACAGAGAATGGTCCGCGGTTGGAAATTTGGCAGCCTGAAGGAATAGTCGCAGATTCCGCTGACGCAAATGGGCTCGAGTGTTAACTCGACGGCCGACGCCTCAGCCTTTCCTTTTATTGACAACTTTATCGAAACGCTTTCTCCTCTGCAGAATCTCACCCCACCCCCACCCCCCACCCCTCACCTCCCCCTCGCCGTGTCGTTTTCAGTGGAGGAGTCCAAGGAGGATGCACTTAGTGTCGTCTGGCGTCAGCTTGCCCCTTGCTTGTCTGCGTGCCTGGTACTCCGATTGGACAGGACTCAGGCGATCATGGCAAGATTGGTCTCCTGCAAGGCAAGGATGAGAGCGAGCTCAGCTCAACTTAGGCAGTGGCGGCAGCGGCAGAGATGATAGTGCCTCGTAGGTAGTAAGGAGGAGGGGATTCCGGTAGAGGTGAGGTGGGGGTGAGTTTGGAAGGGGGTATGGAATGATTGCGGAGAATTTGAAGGATGGGGTGATTGGGGATGAGGAGATAGCTAATGCGAAATATGTCACTGAAGGTCGTGAACCATTCAGTCAAGAGCATTCGCACGAGTAGAATAGACCGTCTTCATTTGCTGTGGACTATATATAGGCAACGCCATTCATTGAAGGCTGACTTTAGAGCAACTGAGCTCGAAAAATGCAGTTTGAAAGCTGCGCCGAAAATGCACATATCAGTATATCAGAAGTAGCTTCCAGTCTTCTGTTTGCATCCAGATTAGTACTTTTGCTCAC
Source organism: Theodoxus fluviatilis (assembly GCA_034096865.1). Taxonomy (NCBI): domain Eukaryota; kingdom Metazoa; phylum Mollusca; class Gastropoda; order Cycloneritida; family Neritidae; genus Theodoxus; species Theodoxus fluviatilis. Next base: position 123,583 of record JAWQFJ010024074.1, on the reverse strand, counting down.
GTACAAGTGCAGAATAGAGAATAGCTAAAGCAGGAAAGGCGAAAACTTTTAGCACGGTCTAGTCGCTTGTTGCGAGTCTCTGCAGAAACCATTCATGTCTGTCTTAGAGCTCTGAGAATCCTTGTTACAGACAAAACGTTTCTCCACTTTTTGTTTTGCGGCGGGAGCACGTATTGCTACACGCAACCCCCAAAATAGCAAACAGCACTTGTAAGTTCGAGCCGTGTCGAACCCGTTCTCGATTGACCCTTAACTGACATCCCAAGTGGTCGGGGTGGAGTGATTTGTTATTATCTGTTGATCTGTGAGTTTCTTCTCCCAACGACGAATAATTGCTGCTGGGATGGCCTGTGTAGACATTGGAAATCGTTCCAGCTTTCATAGCGTCAGCCGCCATCTCGCAGCACAGCCTCGCACCAAAGATCCCTCGCACATCAGGGAGAACGATCTCGCCCCTCGTCCGCCCAGGCTGTCGAGCGTAAACACCAGGCCAGCCAGACGCTCTGGTTCTCTGGAAGGCACTTCGATTGCCTGGGCTTTGATTGTGGTGGGCAGGACTGTGGTTATGAGGGAAAAGCCAGGCTGGCGTGCCTGCTCAGTTCCGATGGGCACTTTTCTGTGTTTGCAATGGATCAGCTGCACCCCTAGCGGGTAGAGGCGTGGTTCCGGACCGGTCTGGGAGCTTGGGCACAGTTCTCCACCCATGGGCATCACGGCACCGAGCTTGCCACCCGTGCTGTTGGGGTCTGGAACAGATGGTGGAGCCAAGGTTGCGAACTATGTTGATCTCGACCCTGTCTGGATTTCTGGTCATCTGAGCTCTCAGCACACCTGGGACCCATTCTTCCTGCAAATTAATTATCTCTGATCTGCATGGGGTAACAAGATGGTCTTCCAACCCGCTACGCAGCACGATGTTCTGGGGATACAGTGGATTGAGTGGACTTGCCGTGGACGCCCATAGGGCAGAACTACCACTTTAACAGGCGTATAATAAAGAGAGTCTGAAGTTGGAAGTGCGAGCTCTGAATGTTCTTCAGTCATCCCTCCCTGTTTGGGGCTTCACGACTGTTAATGCCCTGTTGAGGCACAGGTGCTGCTTCCATCTATCTACAGATGAGGTATTGGGAGAGACCCCTACTTCCCTCACCAAGGGTTACATCAGACGACGAAGGCATTGTAATAACAATCTATCAGTCATTTCAGCACATAAATAGATTTGTACTTCTCTTTTATCTCGTGATCTGTAAATCTTCTAAACCTTTACTCCCCTTAAACAATTTAAGGTCTATGCTTTGCCATGCAAAGGTTGCTGCATATTGTTCCATTTCCCGTTACCTTGCCCTCTACAGAAACCTTGCAATGCATATCCATATGCTGTGACATCTCATCTCTCTTAAACTTATTCTTATCTCGGTTAGAACTGTTTTTTCCACCCTGGGTACTACCTCCAACGATGCATCTGCCTTTTTCATTATGCCCTTTAGAAATCTCTGTCTTTCCCGTGAGTATTGTGCGCTTCCTTCTTTTTGTTCTCGTTCTATTTTTGCCACGCAGTAATTTCTCAGCTGTCCCACACTTTCCCTCTCCCCTCACTGAAAAACTTCTCTTGTTTTTCACACAGTCTTCCTCCCCGGATTTTGTCTGTCTGTGGAGTCACGCCAGTCCCCTCTCTGTTCAGTCCTGCTTCTGCTTACGTGTGCAGCAGTGGTGTCCGCTGTGCATTCTCCTTCACTTCGCGATCTTTTTCTTCTGCTGCAGCTCTGTTTAGCAGCTGTGCAGCCAATGGCGCAGAGCTTTTCTTAATATAAAAAAAATCACCACCTGCTCGCCTCCTGTCCAATGACGTCCTCCTCCCCGGCTGTGGTTCCGGTGCGACTCAAGGCATCGATTGAGCGCGATGTCTGTTGCGTGTCCTCCCCGTGTCTCACTGCTGGAAGATGCCATCGATTTTCTGTAGGAACATGACTAGATAATATTATTGTTCAGGAAACCTCATTTCGCCTCGGAGAAAATTTTGATCTCCGCTTCTGTCACTGACTAAGGTCTTTTTTTCTTCTTTTTTTTTGGGGGGGGGGGGGGGGTTCTGATCGCTGGCAATGAAGGAAGCGCGATATCGATTCATACGGAGGAGTGATGTGGCGAGATCATTTCCGCAGTGTGATAGACTCCTTCATAATTCTTGTAGAAGGAAACAAACAAAATGATCGACCAAGTCACCCCATCCACCCTTTTGCCCTAGTACCCCTTCTCCCCTCCCCTCCCCTCCCCTCCCCTCCCCTCCCCTCCCCTCCCCTCCCCTCCCCTCCCCTCCCCTCCCCTCCCCTCCCAGGTCTTTATATACCTCCCCTTTTTCCATTTCCCATTTTTCATTCTTTCTCTTTCTGGCCATTTCCTGAGGATGGTGGGAGGTTGTATTGAGATTGGGAGTTGAGTTGGGATTGGGATGAATGCAGTAGACATGGAGACGTCTTCTCCGAACTGGTTCTTGAGCTCTTCTCCAGCTTGCTTCAGGGGGTCACGAGGAGCTAAATGGCCGCAGCACGTCGTTCGTCTTTCTCTGTTGCCATGGAATAGCTTCCGCAGATGTCTCCGGCTGGTCATGGGTAGGCATGGAGGAAGCCTGATAGAGATGCCATAGGCAGATTTTGAATGTCGAACGCAAAGTACAGACGAGAAAGAGGAAGAGTCATAAAGCGCAAGATGAATATGGAAGAGGCATCGAGTGAGGCAAGCTCTAGGATGGACAGCAGTTTATTTTAAAGGAAAGGTCCCAGTTTTTTTTCTCCAAATGCAAAACAGCAATGAAAATATGTTCTGACTGCACGGCTTGTTTGAAATACATTTCTTCTCTTTTTGTTCGTTGTTGTTGAGCAAACTTTGTGTTTGAGGCCGATTTTGTGAGCTCGCTTTTGACACTGAACGAGAAAGTCATGTGACTTGGATTTTGCGATGTACCTTACTAGTGTGACATATACCACATTCGATTGGTAGGATAATGTTTAATATACCGTTTATATTGCAAAAGTTGGTATTTTCAAATATGGTGTTGTTTTCGTGTCACAAACACCCCTTAACTTAGCACTCTTCCTATTAAGTTTTCTTAATGAATGGTTTTTAGGGTACGAGTACTCTGTGCACAAGGGCGCATGACGCTTTTAGGACATGATACATGTACTCGGCAGCACATGAGTCGACAAAGCTATTGTTAATTATACTACGGGTAGATAGACTAGAGCGTGATATTGGAGAGAAAAAGGAGAGCGTGGAAAGGTGGTGGTTTGGTGTGAGAGTGTCAATACTGCTTGAAGTGTGAGTGGCGGTCGCTTCGTTGTGGGCGCTGGCACATTTAGATGGTGCACGTAGTGTGCTTTGTCGTGCGTGATGCTGGAGAACTGCAGTGGAAATGTTCTGTGGAACATGTGCTGTCACTGGGTACTTCCGTCAACCTATATATGTGGTGCTAAATGTTTACACGGCTGGAGTTTTCCGGAAAATACTACGTGGAACTCCATGCTTTCTTGGGGTTCCCCTGTGGGTTGGGTTAAAAGAATAGATCCACCGTGTCTCCCTACACGATTCG
>JAWQFJ010024074.1:47500-112500 GCA_034096865.1 Theodoxus fluviatilis | reverse complement strand
GAGGCTTGAAAAGAAAGTGGGTTTTGAAGGTCGTAAACTCGAAAGCACCTCCCTAACATGTCAATTGACGGAATGGCGAAATGCTAAATGTGTGACGTCATCAATAACGTGACGTAATTTTATCTGTATGTCTGTGTCTCAGTCCCGACTTAATGGCTGATATCTCAAGAACTACGAGACGTATTTCCTTGACATTTTGCACACTTACTGAAAGTTAGGTCCGATTGAATGTATTAAATTTTCAGCATCGAGGTTTGAAGAGAAAGTGGTTTATATAGGTCGTAAACTCTAAACACCCCCCCCCCCCCCCCCCTCTCTCATATGTCATTTGACGGAATAGCCTACTCGAGATCGAGTCAAACAGAGTTATCTTTTCCTACTTTCACAAAACAATGGCTTATACGAGAAGATTATCCCTCCAGGTTTACTGGAGGTCCTACAGACTTTATCTGTCTGTCTGTCTGTCTGTCTGTCTGTCTGTCTGTCTGTCTGTCTGTCTGTCCCGACTTAACGGCTGATATCTCAAAAACTACTGGACGGATTTCCTTGACATTTTGCACACTTACTGGAAGTTAGGTCCGATTGGATGTATCAAATGTTCAGAATCGAGGTTTGAAGAGAAAGTGGTTTTTTAAGGTCGTAAACTCAAAAGCACCTCCCTAAATAGTCGATTGATGGAATGGCGAAATTGCGAAATGTGTGACGTCATCAATAACTTGACGTAATTTTATTTGTCCTTCTGCCTGTCCGTCCCGACTTAACGACTGATATCTCAAAAACTGCTGGACGGATTTCGTTGACATTTTGCACACTTACAGGAAGTTAGGTCCGATTGAATGTATCAAATTTTCAGCATCGAGGTTTGAAGAGAAAGTGGTTTATTTAGGTCGTAAACTCAAAAACCTCCCCCCTCGAAATCAGTTGACGGAATAGCCAAATCGAGATCGAGTCAGAGTTATCTTTTCCTACTTTCACAAAACAATGAGTAGAGTAGAGTAGATTCTTCGGCCTTCTTAGGCGTCCAGGACCTGTTGCCGATTCTGATGGTTCACTGGCTGTATTTGCATCGCTCTTACGGATACTGGTCTTCTGACCAGGCCTAGTCTTTTTCGCTTGTGAAAAAAGAAAAAAAAGAAAGCTTATCTGTCTGTCTGTCTGTCTGTGTGTCTGACTGTCCCGACTTAATGGCTGATGTCTCAAAAACTACTGGACGGATTTCCTTGACATTTTGCACCCTTACTGGAAGTTAGGTCCGATTGAATGTATCAAATTTTCAGAATCGAGGTTTGAAAAGAAAGTGATTTATTTAGGTCGTAAACTCGAATTTACAATTTACAGTGCAAAATACGAAGCGAGGGAGTTTACGGAAAAGAACGTTCTAATTGCTTTACAAATACGTAGTAACGTCAGTTGCTGAATGGCTCAGATGGTTAAAGCGTTGGACTATTGTAACGTTAGGTCATGCGTGAACGGGTTCGAATCCGCGCTGAAACTTTTTTCCCTCCTCTTTTTTCGAGAGGTTGCTGGTTCGAACCCGACCTGTTTTTGTGTGTTTTTGTGTGTGTTTTTTCCCCCTCTTTTCTCGAGAGGTTGCGGGTTCGAACCTGTTCTTTTTTTGTGTGTGCCAAAACCTGGAGGTTCAGCGCCAGCGGTTTTTATTGACGTTGATGGGTTAGATCCGTATGAAATACCAAACAGTTCGTGGTCTGTCGGCAAAAACCAGTTGCCGGACATAAACCACGCCAGGATTGTACAATATTTTGTGGTGGACAAAAGTGCGAGAATTTTGCAGCCTTCAAAAGCTTGGGAGCTTACAGGACTTTCGTCTGTGGTTGGGTGCGAGAAGTGCGAAGCTACAAACCAGATGGCTGTCAGAACACAGTAGTTTCAGCAAAGGTAAATGGTCTGAAATAAACTTATTTTGTTTACTCCCAGGGTAAAATCTCATCGTACACCTTCCTATTTCACGGTCACTTGTAAGTTGTAGCTGCGAACGTTATAAATGCTTTACAAAAACTCAGTCACACCAGATCTCCAATGACACAGTTGGTAGAGCGTTGGTCTCTTGGTCATGCATGACCAGGTTCGATTCTGTGCTGAAACTTTTTTATCTCTCTTTTTTCAAGAGGTTGTGGGTTCGAACCCGACCTGGTTTTTGTGTTTGTGTGTTTTTCCCCCCCCTCTTTTCTCGAGAGGTTGCGGGTTCGAACCAGATCTTCTTTTTTTAAAATGCCAAAACCTGGAGGTTCAGCGCCATCGGTTTTTATCGTCAAATAAAAACGCATTGGGGTAGAGAGAATTATTTATATGCGATTGATAAAAAACCATTCCGAGATGTGTACATTCAGTTTCGTTCTGGCTTTAGCGAATGGTACCATCACAAATTTCGTTACTCTCAGGATAACCCAGATAATTTATACACATGTCCAGCTTGTATGGAAGAAATCGAAAGTGAATTTCATATGCTTTATGTGTGCCCAGTTTATGAAGACCTAAGAGAAAAATATCTTTTCCACATTTATGACTTTAGAAGAGTGGAGCAATTATTTTCAGGCAGTGACCCTAACCTAATAAGATCTTTAGTAATGTTCTTATATCATGCTTTGGAAAGAAGACGTAAAGCAGTGGAAATAATCAATGCCGATGCGTACAATGTTTCCGTTGTGACAGGCCGGTTCGTTCGTTCGTTCTCTCTCTCTCTCTCTCTCTCTCTCTCTCTCTCTCTCTCTCTCTCTGTCTCTCTCTCTCTGTCTCTCTCTCTCTCTCTCTGTGTCTCTCTCTCTCTGTCTCTCTCTCTCTCTGTGTCTCTCTCTGTCTGTCTCTCTGTATCTCTCTCTCTCTCTCTTTCTCTCTCTCTCTCTCTCTCTCCGTTTTAGTCTCGTCCTGTCCGTCTGTATGTGTGTTCTTGCGCGTGTGTCTCTGTTTGACTGCCTGCCTGCCTGCATACGAGTCGCTGTGTCCGGTTTAGGCACAACACAATTTGTGGTTAAGGTAACATGGCAAAAAAAGGGGGTTCGGTAGGTTGGCATGACATTAAAATTTAAAAAAGAGGCCCAATTGATCGAAGCAAACTTCCTTTCACAGAAAACTTATGTTAAAAAAAGGAAGGACAGGGAAGATAGGACAGTTCGTTGTTTACCCTCAATTTTTTCTGTCTTTCCTTTTTGTTAATGATCGAACAAAGTTTTGGGTCGGCAGAAAAAAATAAATCGGTCGGGTTACCGTAACCACAACTTGTTTTGGGGAGGCCTTATGTACAACCCTTCTGCCTTCCGCTGCCAGTCCTGAACGCTTGCCCAAGCTGTCGCACACCGCACACAGTCACCCACGCAGGCTCGCGGCAAAGATGTGCTCAGACAGCTTCGCAGAAAGAGTCGCGTGCCAGAGTGCGCCTCATTGCTTGGAGAGCAACAAGAGCTCTTAGCAGCTGTGGACTGGCATGCGAGGAATCCTGCTTGTCTTCGACAGCCAGTGTCTGTAATCAGGGCGACAGTGAATGGAACAAAGACTCCATTTGTCCGGAAGGTGGCTGATTCTGATGATCATCGTCCCTCATCATCACCACTTCTGCCCTGAGTACGATGCAGGCAGGACGAAGTGATCGCCATCGAGTCGTGCTTCGTGACTTCAGTCGCTCAATCTGACGAGTATCCAGTCTAGGTGTACTTGTTTTCTTGTTTCCTGTGCAAGGTTGTTTGTTCTCGATGTGCGATCGCAGAGCAGCGGAACAGACTGGTGCGGCACTCTTAAATAAATGTCTGTTTCACTTTTTGTTCCCTCGCCATGCACTGATGTGCTGATATTGAAATATAATTTTAAAGGGTTAAAGTTTTGCTGCTGCTGCTGCTGCCTTTATTCATTTGTTGCAGTTTTTCCCATTCTTAATTTTGTGACACTTTGATGTTTCTATTTTTGTAGTTGCACAGTGCCACATTACGAATATGACATGAGCAATTGCAGTGTAGAGTTACATAGCTTCTTATATAAATGATTTCTTGTACCATTTCTAGACGATGGTACATAGACAGGTGGTTTATAATTGCGGCCCATGACAATGTAACTTTTCCCGGTTTCAAATTAGATCCTTGGCTATGTAAAATTGTTTTGCTTCAGGTAAACCTTACCATGATTCAGATAAAACCATCGACGACATAGCATTGGCACGGTTCAAATATTACCCATGACGAGATAGCATCGCCACGTTTCAGTTTAGGCTTTTGATATACATCCTCTTGATTAGAATGAAGCCCTTGACGATATAACATCCTTGTTTCAGATGAGGCCCTTGACGATGTGATGGCGGTGGTAGAGGATGCGGGTGCGAGTGTACAATGTGGGCGAAGAGGAGGTCTTCTCCTACCACCTGCCGCTGGTGGTGGGGGAGGTGGAGGGGGTCCTGGAGGATGGCAGCGTGGAGGTCACCGTGTCCCACCCCCAGCACCCCTGCCACTGTCTGACCTGGCCCCTCATCGAGGGCTGCTTCAAGGTAAGTCCTGCGACCCACCCAATCTCCCATTTATCTCCCCTTTCAGGTGTACTTTCCCTTCAGCATCACTATGCCGACATGTGGTTTCTTCCAGAAAGCTGCTCTGATTTATTCTCCTGTGCTTCCCTACACTAACATCTTCTCGCAATGCCCCTCTCAGCCGATCTAGTTCACCTAGCGTCCTGCTGATACTTGACATTGCTCATTAACATCGATGCTTTGTTATGCCATATATCGCACGTAAGAAGAAAGAGGCTTTACATAAGGACACTCCCCCAAGCTTTAAGAACAGCTTTGCCCTGTAGTCGTTGGGCCAGTTGATCAGTTCCATGAGCAGTCTGACGAGGATTGCCAAGGGACACTGGAAGTCAAGTGGAAGTGCTGGAGACGCCTGACTGGGGTCTGTGTGTTGTCTGTCACTGTGTTGTCGTCAGGCGCCAGTGCTGGATCGATTGACCAAGTGGCTTTTTTGGGGGGTGGGATGGGGTGGGAGTGTAGGGCGAAGGGAGGGGGGAAGAAGGAGTGGAAAGCGTTCTGATCACCAGCTATGGGTAATGTCGCTCTGTAAAACCAATATCCGTAAAGAGCATTCCAATCCAATGCTGGTATCGCAGCCACATGAAGTCGTACGAGTTCATCACGGCAGAAGGTCTTCATTGCCCGCACAGATGCCTTGTTCCACTCACGGACGGAAAGAGGCAATGCGAGTGAAGCAGTTTGATCAAGGATGTATCTCGAGAAGCCACGCAGTGTTGGGCCATATACACATGCCGGCCACGAAGGGCTTGCATGGCGAGCATTTTAACCAATTTAATATTTTTTGCAGCATTTAGACTGCCGTTTCATGGAAGATCCATTTCTGGTAACCCTTAATATCACTTTTTTTGTTTTGATTTATTTTTTCCTTCTTCGCCCTCCTCACCCTGGTGTTATTTGTTCCCATTAATACGATCCTCTCACCAATTTCCTGCTGTAAATCCACCGGCTTTGGTGCTAAAGTACGAATCATTACCGACTTTACTCTGATGTCTGACTTTGAAAAATCTAGTGAGATCCAGATCTTCTTTTTGCTGTTCTTTTTGCCTCCCTCGTTTTCGATCCTCTTCTGATTATACTTCAAAGTCGACTTGTTACGTGGTTTTTTTGTTGGCAACCTGAAGGGAAGTATTTTTTTCATAGTTCGGTGATTGGACTTTAGTGGGTTTTTGTCCTAACCATTTGCGACATTGGTCTCTCTATCTTATTGATTTCCGTTCTTTGCTTCCTTTTTTAAAAGAGGGGTTTAGGATGATGTTTTCATTTTAAGTTTCTTTGCACCATAGAGGGCTTTTATTCAGCCTCGCGGTAGCTGTGGTAATACATTTGCCCCCTGCCTAAATTACTTTTCCCACGTAACTATTTTACTTTCACCTTGTTCTAAGCACCTGCCCCTCGTGCAGGCCTCCTATTTCCATCAAGCGTGACTCGCTCTGACTGACGTGTTCCAAACTCCAGTGCTCCCGTCCTTACTTGCCGCCTTTGGGTTTGGGGTCAGAATAGACCCACCGCGTCTCCCTACGCGATTCGTAAGAGGCAAATAAATAAGGACATCGTGAGTTGATTTGCGCTTACTCTAAACCCTCTAGTGAGTGTCGTTCTTAGTGGCTGATAGGCCGTAAAACTCCATCCGTCTATCCATCCCTTTCTGACTTGATTTCAGTACCCCACGCAGCTCTACTCTCACGGCTGTTTCTTTGTCACGTGACCCCGCAGGTGCTGGTTCCGCTGCAGCCAGGCCGAAACAACGTAAATATTCGTTACCATGACGAAATCCTGACGCTCCACCTGCGGCTGAAGCTGCGGCGACTCCCGCTGTTCGTGCGTCCAGTCTACCTGCTGTGCTCAGACAGCGATGGTCAGTTCCAGGTGAGTGGTCCTGACCTTGACCTTAATTCCATGGAAACCCGGGACAGTGAGGTTATATTTCGTTAGTTTGCGCAACTCGGCGTCAGTCTATCGTGGAATAGCTATAAAAAAAGTTTAATCAATGGTGGGATTATGAAGCTTGAAAAGTTTATTTTACAGTCTTCTTTCATTTCCCTGTTATTAACGTTGTGGCCTTATATAACCCACGTGGCTGATAGGTCCATACCATCCATTCATCCATCCATCCATCCATCCATCCATCCATCCATCCATCCATCCATCCAACCATCCATCCATCCTCCATCCATCCTTTCCCTGCTCCAACTTTGGAAAAGTGACTAGCCATCCATATCAACCCAGCTGTAGTTGCCGCTCTCTCGTTCTTGGCAAACCAAGTGCAAGTAAATCCTGCTTTCCTGTCCTTTTTCCTTTTTGTCTCTGGGAAAGCTTAAAATTATTTTTGAGAGATGCAAACCAGTATTGTGCAGCGTGTTTTGTCTCCTCTTGTCACATTGCCATCTGTGTCTCAGGGACCGGAGGGATGCGACTGCTCTGTAGAGAGCGCGGTTGCTAGGATACGGCTGGCGGCACAGCTGATCCAGACATTGACTGCAGAGAAGCTGAAGGAACACGGCTTTGGTCGCGTGACCTTTGACCTGGAACTGGACAAGAACGGCCGTCCCAAGTGTCACTTGTTCCGGTCTCGTCTGACTATTGAAGAGGCAGGTGTCTTCATCTGTGTCTCTCCCACGATTTTTTTCTTCTGTTCATTAAAAAAAATAAAGCAAGCCATGATTTGAAAAGATATTAGCAAGTGTTCTTAGTAACTGTAGTTTTGCTTTGATTAAAATCATATCTTTCATTGCTGCTGTATGATATGCTGAGTACCAGATTTACGTGGAACTCTCTACGCTAGTATAATGATTCAAGTGTCTTTTCCTTGCATCTGCTGTATTTTCTATTTATGCCAAGAACATCTATTCCTCCTCTTTTCTTTCCTTCCCAAGGCTTTAATGCTCTCCAGCTGTTATCAGGTGCAGACAATGTGAATTGCATTTGAACAACATCAAAGTAGTTTTCAGTATTAGTGTTAAACCCTCAACTACTTTACGAATGTTCATGACTCTTAGAAGCCATTTGATATAAGGTGCGCTTCGACCTAAGCGTTTTAGGTGCATGTGTCTTCAGACTCGCTCTCTCTGTTTCCATTCCTCTCTGGCCCGGAGTCTCTGCATTGCCAACAGCCTCTGCCTTGGCTGCCGCGATGTGGCTTGTTGGACTTTCCACTTCAAACTTTACGTCCCAGCACCTCTGCCCGTGGGGACCTGTGCCCTTTGCTCTTAATCCCTGCATCCACAGCCCGCCCCCAGGGTTCACTGGCCTGGCCCTCCTTCAGCATTGCCCGCAGCCCTCCTGTATGTCCACGGACTTAGAAAGGAGCGGGAAGTTGCTTGGGTTCCTGATTTGGCTGCTTGGCCTCTTGCACCTTGTGTGTGTGTGTGTGTGTGTGTGTGTGTGTGTGTGTGTGTGTGTGTGTGTGTGTGTGAAATCGTGCTTTATTAGTCATTCTAAAAATTGACTGTGGTTTTCTTTAGATAGCAATTTTAGGTAGCGAGGTAACTGAAACAGAATAGTACTTGAAAGCTGCTGGATTCAGTCTCATTACTTCAGCCCCCTTGTTATTTCGATGCGAGTTACCTAATCTCATGTTCGCCTGATGGCTTGCTTTTCCTGGGCCAAGACCGCTGTTCTCCATGAGCTCCTAATCTCTACGCTTATGTTTCCATCACTCTAAGTAGTATATTCCTTTATCTTCAGCTACACTGTATCCCTAATTGTTGGGTAGATAATGTACAAGCGACAGTCCAATGTTAATATTTTGGTCTCCATGTGCATGGGAACCCAGATGACTTCAATCCCAAAACAACAACGCTATCTTTTTATGAGTGTTGACATACAACGATAGAATTGAAATTAAAGAAACTTGATCTACCGTATTGAAGGTAGGCCTAATTGAAAAATCATCTACCCAACATTACTACTTGCCCTAAATTAAATCGCCTTGCAGACGTGAAAACACTTGCCACTCCAGCAATCTAAACCGTGTAAGCTTTCGCTCGTTGTCATGGTAACCCGTGCTGCTGTGCCTTGCAGGCATACGCCATGACAGGCAACCAGCTTTGGTCGCACGTGGCGCGGGAGCTGATGACGTCCTCGGAGTTTGATGACCGGGACAAGTGCAAGTGGTACTGCTTCCTGTCCTGCACGCGCTACTTCCCACCCCCGCCTGGCGAGGTGCCCCGGACCCATGCCGATATCCTCAAACACACGCGGGGGCACACCGCCCTAGGTAGGTTGAACTGCGCATGTTGTTGCTCTCCTCCACCACCACCAGCAGCTTGAATCCGCACTGCTGTCACTCACGCCACTGCCAATGATACTTATATTTATACCACCGCCACTGCCGCCTCTGCAACATACCTCCACCACCGTCACGTATACTCTCACTACTCTCACCACCACGCTACTGTCAGCATTGCCACCTTTGCCCATGCCGCCACCACCACCACCGCCATTAGGTACACCATCATCACTACCCATCAATTCACAACAACCAGTGTCACCACTAACTCCATCGCTGCTATACAACCACTATCTTTGTTTTCTTTGCCATTGTCAAAACAGCCATCACAAGCAAGTAGCGCTAACCGTGTTGCATCGCTACCAGTATTGACTTTGGTACTTGCACTCCATCTTTGATACAGGCACTACGTGTACAGTCATTTTTGACTCACATGCGAAGCAAAAGTGAGTCTATGTACTCACCCGTGTCGTCCGTCCGGGCGTCCGGGCGTCCGGGCGTCCGTGAAAAACTTTAACGTTAGATTTTTCTCGGAGACTATTAAGTCTATCAACACCCAATTTGGCATGATGGTGTATGATAACAAGGCCTCAAAAAACATACATAGTGACTTGTCCTTGCTTCAAGGTCAAGGTCCCAGGGGCCATAAATGTTGTCTAAAAAACAGTCATTTTTCACATTTTCTCAATTTTCTCTAAAGTTTTTGAGATTGGATACCTGACCTATATATGGTATATAGGGCAAAGTAAGCCCTATCTTTTGATACCAGTTTGGTTGACCTTGTTTCAAGGTCAAGGTCACAGGAGCTCTTTAAAGTTGGATTGTATACATATTTTGAAGTGACCTTGACCCTGAACTATGGAAGATAACTGTTTCAAACTTAATAATTATGTGGGGCACATGTTATACTTTCATCACGAGACACATTTGGTCACATATCATCAAGGTCAAGGTCACTTTGACCCTTATGAAATGTGACCAAAATGGGGTAGTGAACCACTACAAGTGACCATATCTCATGGTAGAAAGTGCCAATAAGCACCATTGTGCTTCCTATGTCTTGAATTAACAGCTTGTGTTGCATGACCTTTGATGACCTTGACTCAAGGTCACATGTATTTTGGTAGGGAAAATGTGTAAAGCATTTCTTAGTGTATGATGTCATTGGTAGGTTTAGTTGTTTGACCTTGACCTTGAAGGTCACCTGAAGGTCAAGGTCATGTAAAGGTCAAGGTCAAGCATGTGAGTCGTATGGGCTTTGCCCTTCTTGTCTTACCTCTATTATTCTCGCTTATCATCCTAATCCTTTACAATGCAATCACAATTACCCAGGCATAACCATCTCTGGAGTTCTTTATTCTTTAACCACGTGCAACAAATGTTTATTCATTTTTTTACCTAAAACACTATATACCATTCTTGCTTTTCTCTTTCTGTTTATATGTGTGTCTGTCTCTGTCTTTATCTGTCTTAGTTTGTCTTAGTCTGTGCGTCTGTCTGTGTCTGTCTCTGTCTGTCTCTCTCTGTCTTTGTCTTTGTGTCTGTCTTTGTGTCTGTCTGTCTGTCTGTCTGTCTGTCTGTCTGTCTGTCTGTCTGTCTGTCTGTCTGTCTGTCTGTCTGTCTGTCTGTCTGTCTGTGTGTGTGTGTCTGTCTGTGTGTCTGTCTGTGTGTATGTCTGTGTGTCTGTCTGTGTGTCTGTCTGTGTGTCTGTCTGTGTGTCTGTCTGTGTCTCTGTCTGTGTCTCTGTCTGTGTCTCTGTCTGTCTGTCACTCTGGCACTGTCTGTCACTGTCTGTCACTCTGTCTGTCACTCTGTCTGTCTGTCTGTCACCCTGTCTGTCTGTCTGTCTGTCTGTCTGTCTGTCTCTCTCTCTCTCTCTCTCTCTCTCTCTCTCTCACACACACACGCACACACACACACACACACACACACACACACAAACACTCACCCACCGACGCTGCTGCATTCATCTGTCATGCCTCCAACCTCCTCAGGACGTTTTCTCGTGTGCCTGAAGGCAACGCCATGGGCAAATCGTCCTCGCACCTGCTTCTCTGCCTCACTGTGAATACCTTTTCTTGCAGCGACATGCTCACGCTTTGTGACTGAATTTATAAACTGCTTTGCTGAAGTTACTATTGACATTGACCGATACTGCGCATGCATAAGCAGAACGTTATTTGTGCATTGCCCATCGTAATGACGGATGGGTGTGCATGCGTTACGAAAATTTTCTGCGGCACGTTTTGTCAATACGCCAACGGAAGAATAATTGCATGCGGTGAAGAACGAGTTTTGCGCTTTCTGTTTTCTCTTCTAGACCGCTACCTCAGCATTTTGATCTCCAGCTCAAATTTTCCTTCAGAACAATTTGCAACAAAATATTTAGCATTAAGTCTTCTCAGATTTGCGCGAAAAAAGAACACCCAAGAACACAACTTAAAAGTACTCGTGGCTGCCACGGTGGCGCGGCATTTCCCATTTTACCCACACGTTGGCGAAGATAAGTAAACACGACTTCTGCTTCTTTTCTGTATGCAATACACTTTCCTGTTTGCAGCTTTCCAAATTACGTGTTGTGGTGTTGAATCTATCTCATAATGCGATGGAGATATTCGATAAGTCCACTATACTTGTAACGCCATCTCACTGCGTGGAGTGCGTGTTAATAAAATGGGTTCGGCTAAAAATTGAGGCGGGTTTCCTAGACTAGTGATATGCAATGCAGAGCAATCCAAAGCGCGCTTCCGGTAGTATTTTCAAGTGATCGCTGTAATCATACGGGAGTCTGTATCGAAATTGGCACGGAAAAGCAATGTCTGGTTTTGGAAACGGATTAGTTACAAAAACTGGCTGAATGGACGTTGCTTATAATTATAGCTATTGTCATGTCCTAGACCGTAGAGTATCCTAAAACGTAGAGCGTGACATACTTGCATATTATTAACATGACGTGTTCACCCGCCAAATCTTGTGATTGGACAATGCCCCGCAGAGATGACTTTCCCCCGCCTACTCTTGTTATCTTAACTGTGATTAGCCATTTGTAACGGTGAGCGTTTTATGAAATCTCGGACCCAATGATTGTTGTCTTTGCTGAGTGTGATTACACAAACATTTCTAGAGGAAAGTACCATTTGATCGGGTAATAGGGTGAAAGAAAACGACGAAAACTCTTAGAACATCATGTTGATAATATGCAAGTAGGTCACGCTCTACGTTTTAGGATACTCTACGGTCTAGGATATGACGCTGCAATCCGGAGGTCAGCAGTTCATTGAAAGGTCAGTCAGGGGAGACGACTCCAGCCTGCACTTGACCCCAGGCATGGCCGCAGGGAGGGCCCATCCATACACTTTGGACCCATTCCTTGATAGTACCCATTCACAAGAAAGGTTCCTTAAATGACCCCAATAACTTTAGAGGTATCTCTCTGACCAGCATTTTTAGCAAAACATTTCTACACATCCTGAATGCTAGACTACATGCATGGGCAGACGAAAATAAACTTATTGGGGAAGAGCAAGCTGGATGTAGGAGGGGGTATTCGACTGTTGACAATATTTTTATTACGTATAATGTTTTGCAAAGGTACCTCAGCCGTAACAAGAAACTGTATGTGTTGTTTGTTGACTTCCAAAAGGCGTTCGACACTGTAAGCAGGCAAGCGCTTTGGAAAGTTTTGGAAGGTTCTGGGGTCAGAGGTAAAATGCTTCAGATGCTAAAGGCAGTATATAAAACAGTGAAATGCAGTGTAAGATGCCAGGGTCAGGCATACGGGTCCTTCAATTGCCACCGGGGACTGAAACAGGGTTGCAAAATGTCTCTTCTCCTATTTTCCTTCTTGGTTTCACACCTTAGTCGTGAAGTAATTAGAAAGAGTAAACATGGGGTACAATTGGAACCTAATGGTGCTGAGCTGTTCTTGCTGCTCTTTGTAGATGACATTGTACTTTTGTCTGACACGGTACCTGGGCTTCAGAATCAAATTAATAATCTCAAGGACGCCGCTGATAAACTAGGACTACTAATAAATACGGGAAAAAAACAAAGGCTGTTGTCTTTCGTAAAGGAGGATTCATAGCTGCTCATGAGAAGTGGACGATTGATGACCGTAAGCTAGAGGTTGTCACTCAGTACAAATATCTCGGAGTTATCCTGTCCACCAGGCTGTGTACAAATACAATACTGTCTGATCTTGCCTCCAGAGCAAAAGCAGCGTCAATCCAGATCCAGAGATCCTTGAGAAAGCTCAATGTCGTTACACCAGATGTGTTGTGTAAGATTTTTGACGCACAGGTCCAGCCCATTCTACTCTATGGATCAGAAGTTTGGGGCATCTATGATTGTAGACGTATCGAAACTATTCATATGTTTATACTAAAGTGGTTCCTTAATGTTGCCCCGAGAACGCCGAACGTGATGATCTACGGTGACACTGGTCGATACCCATTAGAGTTCAATGCTCAGATACGCTCCATAAAATATTGGCTTAAACTCTTGAGAATGGACCATGATAGATATCCTCACCAAATGTACATGTCAATGCTAAAAACGGTGGATGATAGATTTAGTTGGGCTACAGGAATAAAAATGTTACTGTTGAAGTATAATTTTGAAAGAGAGTGGGACAGTCAAATGGTTCCAAACGAAACGACCTTCTTAAAACAACTGAAAAGTAGAATGATTGAATGGTACAAAAACGACTGGAGAATTCAGCTACAGTCAAGTGTCAGATATTCCTTTTATAGACTACTTAAGGTGGATCACTTCGTAGAGCCATATCTGTATGCAGTAGATAAAAAAGTATTTAGAGATGCTCTGATACGTTTCAGAATGGGAATAAGCGATTTGTACGTGCATAAGTATAGATTCAGTACAATTCCTTACATAAATATCTGTCCATTATGCATGGAAAATGAAGAAGATGAAATTCATTTTTTATTTCACTGTCCCGCTACTTATGACTTACGCACGAAACACATACTACCAAGTATACAGCATGATGCTGAAGAACCTGTGACAGACATTTTCTCAACTAACGATGTTCGTGCCTTAAGAAATATTGCGATGTATCTGTATAAGGCGTTTCGGAGACGATCAGAAGCAATGCCATTGTTAAACAGATATATAGACATTTGTGAAAATTAGAATGTACTGATGATTGATGATATGGATTACAAGCTACAATTGTCACCGCTGTCCAATAGTAGCCTGGGAAGTGGTAAGATTGTTTCCAACTTTGTGCTATTACTGTTATTTGTAATGGGCCGGAGGCCCCCACAATAAACCAGTTGTTCGTTTGTTCGTTGTTCGTTAACTGTGATTAGCCGGTTGTAACGGTGAGCGTTTTATGAAATCTCGGACCCAAAGATTTGTGTCTTTGTTGCGTGAGATTACACAAACATTTCTAGATGAAAGCACCATTTGATCGGGTAATAAGGTGAAAGAAAACGATGAAAACCCATATTTCGTCATCTTAATAATATGCAAGTAGGTCACGCTCTACGTTTTAGGAAACTCTACGGTCTAGGATATGACACTATCACTTTGAAAAAGACTGAAAATGCCTTTTGGATTGTGTATCGATAGTCCTGGGAAACCTGCCTCTGGTCTTGGAAACGCATCCCCCAAGGAGTGCGTGCTTTCATTCATGTTGACACTGGTGTACCCGAGTCAGTTACCTGACTGGGTTTTGAATTCCCCTTCTTTCTAGTGAATGATGCTTTTGATGAAAGCACCCAAGTATGCCGTTCTGTTTTTGAAATCTACCAGAAACATTTATTATTTTAGTTCTTCGTTCAAAGGGCGATGATGTGCACAGAAGAAATTTGCGGATTTGTATCCCCCTTTGCACTCGGCGATGAAAATTACATACGGCTGGAGCCGCTCGATGTCCCCCTCCTCATCTGGGACCCCTGGCTGCGGAGATTGGGGGGCCTGCTGCAGTGACTCAGCCAATGGCGGCCCCAAACAGTCAGTCTGGCCACCAGGGGGCATCGGATCCTTGGTCAGTCAACTTGACCCTACCTGGTAAAAGGTGAAATGTATTGAAATATTGACAATGAAAAGTAGCTAGTGCACGGGAATCAAATCACCGATGTTTCGAAAAGAGAACAGAAAATCGACGATACAGCTTCGTTCTAGACTTGATGCAGCACACAAATAGCTGGGGCAAAGATTAACCGTTCCTAAAGGGACAGGTAGAACTCCACCGAAAAATCACCGAACGACACCATGTCACTGCTTGTTACGCCAATGAAAACTACGTAGAAACCTCATGCCACCATATGGAGGAAAATGGTTGGTGAGAAAAGCCACTACACTGCTTCTACCTTTCCAGTTGTGGTAATGTTCATGGCTTTGTGATAGTGATCGTCCTTGGGACAACATAATTGGTGGCGGAGGACAATCTATGCGATGTGAGATTTTAAAATCAAACTGAAAGTTGTAAAGATGTTAGTTTGATCTTTGAGGCTGGAAAAAATGACTGTTGAAAATCGTAAGGTTTGTGGATGTAAAACAAGCAGCGTGTGAAACAGCCCCACCTTTGGAGCTGTTGATGTTTTACTTAGGAGGCGCAGAAGTTATACTGCTTGTAGCGGTTGCGCAGTCTTCACACTGTAGAAATAAAGATGGTAGTTGTAGCCGTTGTGCTGATGAGGATATTGGCATTTCTGCTGAATGTCCTGTTTTCTCTACTGGCGCCAGAGTTGATGCCATTTCACGGACTGTAGGCAGTGAAGTACTGCCTGACTGCCACTCTGAGGAGAGGGGCAGACAGACTGGGTGGCGTCCTGCCAATTAATCACATCGCGGCAAGCCTGTCTCCCTGATTGATCGATCGGTTGGGGTTCGATCTGTGGCTGACCGCCGTGACCCTGGCCGCTTGGGGACGTTAATCACCAATGGACCCAGGTGGGATGGAGGGGTTGAGCGAAGACGTCAGAGAGGACATGCTGAGGAAGACCGCGCCAGGCTGCCAGGGCCAACTGAACTGAGAAGCGAGGACTCGAGGGGAATACCCCCAGAAAGAACTAGATTGAGGGAATAGAACCGGGGACCGGGTGAAAGCCGAGGGGAATGAGGTGGTTATGGATCGTTATGTTGAGAGATTCTGGTGAGTAGAGTGTGCTGAAAGGGTTGTTTGAGGGTCTAAGGATGAAATTGGACTGGTGTTGGATGATGAGGTATGTAGATATATCGTTGAGAGAGGGGGTTGAAGGCGTAACCGAACAGGCCAAATAAAGAGGTAGACTGAGGGGATGATGAAAGACGGGGGGGGGGGGGGGGGGGGGGAGGTGGTGGTGGTGTGTTGGGGGAGGCAGGGGATTCTTTGATGAAGATTCTGGCAGTGGCTTCAGACGTCCCTGGCAATTTCCGTTCAACAGGAGTCAGGTGTTCTCTGACGTCTGTGGCTCCCTGGTAAGCTGCAGACTTGGTTTGCCTGACAGGCAGCCTGCTGAGCCTTAGGGTGGTTAAGGGACTTGCATTCGTGTGTGCCTCTAACACGCCAGTGCCTATGGGTAACGCACATTTTGGTCGCGTATTGTTTGGGGACTACAAGTTTTAGCCCCACATTGTCCACAGTTTTGTTCTTCCTCGTTGTAGAACTGAGCAACAGTGGGCCACTGGTCATGCAGAGCCAACATGAGTGGGAAGCGCCAGGAAGAACCTCGATGCTGCAGTGTGTCAGTTCTGCCTGTTGATTTATAAGCAGATTGGTTTGTCGCCTTTTTTAAAACAAATGGTTACGTATGTGCATTTTGAAATCAAGACATGATGATCTTTCGCAATGCATTATTTGGCAAGTTGAAAGATTCGTTAATGTAACACTCGTTATGAAATCTAAGTCAGGACACATAGTTGTTTTCATTGCAGTTGAATTGTGCCGTTACCTGGTTTTGTTTCTGTTAGGAATATATAGTCATTTCCGCTCGCCCCCCCCCCTCTCTCTCTCTCTGTCTCTCTCTCTCTCTCTGTCTCTCCTCTATACTCTCTGTGCTCTCTCTGGTCTGCCATTCTCTCTTCTCTCTCGTAGCCTCCCCCCCTCCCTCCCCCCCCTGCTCTCTCTATTCTTCTCTATCTCTCTCCTCCTCTCTCCACCCCCCCCATCCCCACCCCCCTCCAACTTCTCGCTGCCTTCTCTCTCTCCCTCTCGCTCTCTCTCTATCTCACATCCTCTCCCTCGACCCCCCCCTCCCCCACTTCTCTCTCTCTCTGTGCTCCTCGTGTCTCTGTCTTCTCTGTGCTGTGCTCTCTCTGTTCTCGCTCTCTCTGTGCTGTCGTCTCTTATCGGTCTCTCGTGTCATGTCTCTCTCTGTGGCTCTATCTCTCTCTCTCTCTCTCGCTCTCTCTGTCTCTTCGGCGCTCTCTCTCTCTCTCCTCTCCCTCACCCCCCCCTCTGTCTCTCTCTCTGCTCTGTCTTCTCTCTCTGGTCTGTCACTCTCTAGCTCATCTCTCTCTCTGTCTCCTCTTCTCTGCTCTCCCTCCCCCGCCACCCTCTCTCTCCTTCCCCCCCACCCCCCCCCTCTCTCTCTCTCTCTCTCTCTCGTCAAAGATGTCGTTCAAAAGACTACCAAAACAAGCCTATGTAATTTTGCAAAACTCCATTTTACAAGACGACAAGAATTGGTCCTGCTTTGTTAAAAATACGTTGTGTAAGCTAGGTTATGCATATGTGTGGATAAACGGTGGTGTAGGCAACGAAAAACAATTTGTAAAGCAATGCAAACAAAGGCTGCAGGATTACTGTCAACAGTCGTGGGATGAAAAACATTTTAACAGCAACAGATTTTCATGGTATTCTGACATTAAAAATGTATTTGGTCTGGAAACATACTTAACTTCTTTGACCATTAAACGGTTTAGAAATTCATTCGTGCGCTTGGTATTGATGCATTAAAAGTCAATCAGCGTTATGATTACAATGCAGCAAGGGACCTAATGTGTACATTCTGTGGCGAGATAGAAGATGAGAGACATTTTCTGTTGAACTGCAGTAAAAATGCCGATCTCAGAGAGAGGTACATAGCACGTCATGTACAATCGGGTAGGAATTGTAGCTTTCTTTTGAAAGGTACCAATAACCGGACAACAAATGATGTAACGAAGTACATATATTATGCTCTGAGGAGAAGAGAAAAGGAATTTGCCAACTTTGTAGCAGCCTCATGAATGTATCAACCGCTGCACGATTTGTACTTTTGATACGGGAAAGAAAATATAAATTATACATGTTGATGTGCTATTGCTTTTCAATGGGTAGTCTGCCTGTGAACAAAATAACGTTCAGGGCCCATATCCAGAACTGCGAGTTATTTTAACCCCGATTTATCTCTAAACTCAGACGATTCCAACTGTCTGTTCCGCTCTCCCTTAGCTGGAAACCAGTATATATAGCAAAGCGCAACCTAGGATCCTCTGACGAGCGTACCTTATCTAACCGATCAAGATAACCCGGGGTTAGGGGATAAATCGAGTGTTAAAAAGATAAATCGCCGTTCTGGATACGGGCCCAGTTCAGTTTAAGCATTAGTTCAGTTCTCTATCATTTTCTATCTCTTGAGAGTCTATGCCGCTTCGGGTCGAATCCTTGGAAGGAGAAACTAAAGACACTACGAATTGCTGTTGTATTATAACTTTCGTCTGGATTTAAATCCATCTTTTAATGTGTATATTTATCTGTATATTTGAAACCTGAAATGAGTCGTCGGCCTGAATAAAAGTTTATGAATCTCTCTCTCTGTCTCTGTATCTGTCTCTGTCTCTGTCTCTGTCTCTCTCTCTCTCTCTCTCTCTCTCTCTCTCTCTCTCTCTCTCTCTCTCTCTCTCACGTGCATCGTAGTTCAATCTGAACTAAGACTTCGTCGATCGTGAGGTCACCTCATTGATAACGTTTGTGCATGAGGACACCTACAAATTACTCCAAGTGCTCGATAGATATAGAATTAAATTTGTGACACACAAGGTGATTTATCTGTGTATGAAGAGGGCCGTTTTGGTTTTTCGTTCCTTATGTGTTGAGACTGAGTGACGCGGAACAGTGTTAATTTCTCACCCTCGACTACATGTCGGATTTTGGAATCTTACAGTGTCGTTTGTGCTAGATGTAGGCGGTTGGAAGTGGCGTGGAACGTGTCCGGACCTAGCAATATTATTTTGACTTGAATATTGTTTGTGGAGGAGGTAGATATCGCATTGCTTATCTTGACAGAATTTTGCTAAGATCACGATTTTGTCGATTGCCGTAATGCATTGTTGAAAATGAATGCATGAGGATACCTATTGGTTGCTCACGACGCTGGGTTCCATCTCTTTCAGAGGTTGACAGTAAAAGTGACTCAAAAGGCTCTGCAGATTTACACTGTTAACAGGCAAACAGAAAGATTTGGCAAGTTATAAAAGCACTGATTTCATCGGCTTATAGAGCAAACGAAACTGTACTTTTTTCTTTCTTTTTTGTGTGTACGTGTGTGCGTGTGCGCGTGCGTGCGTGCGTGTGCACGTGCGTGCGTGCGTGCGTGTGTTTCTTCTCTCTCTTTGTTTATGTTAGACATTTAGGTAACTTTTGAGCGGTTAGAGCATCAGTTCTGCCACAAACTGATCCTGATTCGTGACTGGTACTCACGGGCACGTGTATCGCGTTGAGCATGGGCATCGATGAGAACACATATCGTCATCGCATTGGCGTTTTCGCGGCGTTCATGCGAGCTCGTCGCAGCCGTGCACGATGTGGTGTGTATCAGGCAGAATCCAAGTGGGACGCATGGACCGATATCTCTGCCAGGAGGATGATCTGCACGCTTGCTCTCTGTGTTTGGTTGAGCTGCGTATTGTGCAATCAGGGGGTGATTACCTCTAACTGTGCCAGCAGCATAGTTGCCTCTTTTCTGGGTGAAGTTCGCCAGTACCAGACCCCTCTGCCTGTCGACATGTCAAGCTCGACTTCTACTGCCTACGGGTACGACAGACGCTGCCTCCTGATTCTGAGCGGAACAGTGGAGCTGAACCCAGGACCAATGGAGAGAAAGGAATTTGAAGAGGTAATGGCCGACATCTATGGAAAATTGATGAAGAGGATGGATGAACTATCCCTGGACATTAAAAGTATACAGAGAGACATTAACAGCGTGTCAGGAAAGTTGGAGACAGTGGAAAGCGATGTTGCGGCACTCACAACTCAAATGAAAGAACAGGAGGATAATCTAGACTTGATGGCTGCAATGCAAAAATAAACGGACAGGCGGATGAGGGAGATGGAGTCAAAAGTAGAGGCACAAGAGATCCGTGACAGACGAGACAACATCCTCCTGCATGGAATAGCCGAACCTGACGGTGGGGGACCTGAACACTGCGAGGCACGCTTCATGGCAACGGTGAACACCGTACTTCCTACTGCAAGCATGTGACGTGTTGCGTGCCTACAGACTCGGCAGGTGCGTGCCAGGGAATACCAGACCACTCATCGCCCGTATTGCCCGGTCATCACTGAAGACAGCCATACTCCAACAAAGAAAAGAGCTTTGCGGCAAGGGCTACAGAGTATCCAGCGATCTCACGCTACAGCAGCGAGACCAGATCCAGCAGGCCAAATCCCAAGGCCTCTTCGCCTACTTCAAAGATGGGATACTTCACACCGAAGCACGGAGACCGCGCCCGAAGATATCCAGACCTACGAAGCGTTCCTACACGAACAGTCTGGGGGCGTCGACCACTGCCAGATAGGGAGAAGGCCAAGGCTCGAGCAACGAGAACCTATCAGTAGGTAACCCCGTTTTGCCACGCGCTGATTTTATTCTGTTGTCATGGAATGTAGACGGTCTCTCTTCTAAGTTTGATGACCCTGTCTTTCAGCAGCATATTGAAACATTCTCTTGTGCTTGTCTATATGAGACCTTCATGGAAAAATGTGAGTTTACCAATTGTTTCCAATCTTTCGATAAATTTGTAGCACCTACCAGAAAACTTTCATCCAGGGAGAGAAAGTCTGGAGGTCTTGTTTGCTTAATCAAGAAAAAAGTGACCAATTTATTCAGGCAGATCTATTGTGCGCTTAGTAATAACTTAGTGTTTAGAGTGGATCGGGCATTGTTTGATGCTACTAGAGATGTAATATTGGTTCTTTTTTTATTTGCCCCCTGCCTGGTCATCATTCTATGAGACTGTTGAAGAATCTGACGGTATTGCTCTGCTCGAAAAAGCTGTTGCCAAAATTTCGGACATATATGACGACTGTGCACTTTTGATTTGTGGCGATTTAAACGCCAGAACAGCAGACTTTAATACTGCGACAGTGCTCTAATAGCAACATGGTCTCAGAGGTGACAACATGCTTCCGTTTTTCACAAGATAAATGTGTCAATGAGTTTGGACGATCCCTACTTGCATTTTGTACTGCATACGATCTATGTATTCTGAATGGTCTCTTTGACGAGAGCTCTGGAAGGTTACCTACGTGTCTAATGTTGGTAGCAGTGTCATTGACTATTGCCTGGCATCGAGAGGTTTGCTCAATGCAATCACATCACTAAACATTGTAGAGTCTGATACCGCCCCGCATATGTGCTTGGAATTGAGTTTTGCCCGTATGTATGACAAATCCTCAGTTAGCGATGATAACGCTGCCTCGTGTACAATAATTATTTGGGATCCGAACTTTGCTAATGAATATGTCGGTAATCTTCAAGAATGTCTTACTCAGAGTAAAGTGAGAGAGATGATGGCTGAATCTAATTTTAATGTTAACGTGGTAACCTCATGTTATTACGTACAAGCAGCAGAGTTTATAAAGAGAACTTGTTGTAATCGATCGAGAAAATGAACTAAGGATTGGTATGACAAAGAATGTGCTATTGCTAAAACAACAGCTAAAAATACTTACGCATGTACTTACGCACGGGTTCAGAAGATGATAGACGCAACTACATATTTTATAGGAATAGATATAAGCAGATAATCAGAGCCAAGAAGCAGCAATACAGAATGATAGTGAGTACAAATCTTTGCAATAATATCCGTGATTCTCTGGGATTCTGGAACCAGGTAAAGACGCTGAACACACTGTACAGAAAACTTTGTAATATATCTAACCAGGTTTGGTTTGAACATTTTTAGAAGCTGTTTACGTGTGATGTTCCGTCTGCTGACGCAGAAAAGTTTCTTGTACATCCTACCAACTGTCTACCTGTTGAATGTGACCTAGATATTCCTGTCACCAGGGCTGAGGTTTCAGAGGCCTTGAAGCATTTGACTACCAAAAAAGCATGTGGTAGAGATGATATTGTGGCAGAGATGTTGATATCCTCGCAGAATTTGATGCCGTTTTTAGTAACAACTTATCAAGGAAATTTTTGATACTGGGATATTTCCGCAGATCTGGACTGAATCTATTATTGTACCTATACACAAAAGTGGATCATGTGAAAATCCCGATAATTACAGAGGTATTGCCCTGATGAGCAACTTTAGTAAAGTGTTTATACATATAATAAACAGTAGACTGCAGAGCTGGGCTGATAGGCATGAACTGATTAGAGAAGAACAAGCGGGTTTCAGGAAAGGATATGGGACAATCGACAATATCTTTGTCTTACATAGCATCATAACAAAAAGCCTGTGTAAACACAGGAAACTTTATGTGGGCTACATTGATTTCAAAAAGGCTTTCGATACTGTGAAACGTCACATTCTGTGGAATATCCTTGCAGAATACGGGATCAGGGGGAAATTACTGAACATCCTGAAAGCGATATACAGTAAAGTACAGTATTGCGTAAGAGGGAATGAGGGCTGCACTGACTTATTCGAAAGCACCGTGGGCCTAAAACAAGGCTGCAAAGCCAGTCCGATCTTATTTTCATACCTTGTGAACTCGTTGGTTGAAGAAATTTCTGCCAACAGTAAGCATGGAATCCAACTAATGCCAAATACATCCGAGTTGAGTGCCCTTCTTTTTGCAGACGACATTGCCCTACTCTCAGACACGGCAATAGGCCTCCAAAATCAGCTTAACGTTCTGAAGAGGGCAGCTGATCGACTTGGGCTCATTGTCAATACTGAAAAGACTAGAGTAGTAGTATACAGATTAGGGGGACACCTTGCCAAGCACGAAAAATGGTTTCTTGGTAACGAGCAGTTGCAAACAGCCAGCGAATACAAATATCTGGGTAATGTCCTATCTGCAAAATTATGCTCAAATGTAACCCAGACTGACATAGCATGCAGAGCGAAAGCAGCCCTCATGCTGTTGATCAAATCACTGAGAAAGGTATCCCATGTAACGCCCAGTGTGTTCTTTAAACTTTTTGATGCACAGATCCAAACCAATACTTTTATATGGATCTGAGGTGTGGGGAATGGACGACTGCCAAACTGTAGAGGGTGTACATCTGCGTGCTCTCAAGAGTTTCTTGAATGTGTCATCCCGTACCCCAAATGACATGGTTTATGGAGACACGGGACGGTTCCCCCTCTATGTGAATGCTCAGATTAGAAGTATCAAGTACTGGTTAAAGTTCTGAAAATGGATGAAAGCAGACTCCCGAAGAAGGTATACAGAATGATGTTACATACGTCTGAAAACTGTAGACTCTGGACATCCAAGGTGAAAAAATCTTGAGAGACTGCGACCTTGAAAATGTATGGATAGAACAAAGAGTTAATGATGAGACTGCATTGTTGAGAAATCTGAGAGACAGGCTGACGAGCAGATTTTTCGAACTCTGGAAAGAAAGAGTACTTAGTAGCCAGAGATATTCTTTCTACAGACAATTTAAAGACTCGTGTATGACTGAACAATATCTCTACGACATAGACAAAAGAGTGTTCAGAGATATTTACATACGTTTTCGCATGGGCATCACTGAATTGTACATCCATAAGCTAAGATATATGACAGAAGAGATAGAAAAATTATGTCCTCTATGCAGAGAAAAGTATGAGACGGAGGAGCATTTCCTTCTCTGTTGCCCCACATTGTACGATTTAAGAGAACGCTATATATTTCCACATCTAGACCTAAATTATCAAAATCCGGTGAAATATTTGTTGGCATCTAACCAAATGTACATCATAAGAGCGATAAGTACATATCTATGCAGAGCCTTGAGGCACAGACAGGAAGCTCGGGAGTCTACAGAGCACGACAGTTTTTTTTCTCGACTAATTTTTGGCTATATCTATGTGCATTTGACCCTACTTGTTAAGTCAAAACGTGTGGTTTATTGTAACACTTGAAAAGGGCCGGTGGCCTTATTAATAAACTTGTTCGTTCGTTCGTTCGTTCTCTCTCTCTCTCTCTCTCTCTCTCTCTCTCTCTCTCTCTCTCTCTCTCTCTCTCTCTCTCTCTTCTCTGTTAATAACCTACGTAGCAAAATGGGTGATGCAAAAAGTAAAACATGGAGTTCAGTTAATGTCTGAATTGGTTACTATATCTTTTGCTGTTTGCTGATAACGTTGCATTGATTTCAGACACTTCCGTTTGTTTGCAAAATCAGCTTGATGTTCTTGTGCAGTAATCATGTAAACTTGGACTTATGGTGAACTCTGAGAAGACTAAATTTGTAGTATTCCGCAACGGAGGTTTCCTCGCAGAACACGAAAAATGGTTCTTGGGGGAGGTGAGAGTGGATGTGGTAAATGAGTATAAATACCTTGGTGCGGTTTTCTCCACACGATTGTCGTATAAAACGATGCAAACAGATCTTGTCGGAAGGGCTAGAGCCGGTATGCTTCAGGCCATCAAATGCTACAGAAAACTTGGATGTGTCTCTCCAGACTTCTTCTTTAAACTATTTGATACACAAGTTGGGCCAGTTCTTTTGTATTCATCGGAACTGTGGGGCATGAAGGAGTGTTCTGACGTGGAAAGTGTCCATCTACAGGCATTGAAGCGATTTTTATATCTGCCGTCACAAACCCCTAATATTATTGTGTACGGGGAGATGGGGAGGTATCCCTTAAGCATCAGTGCCAAAATACGTGCAGTGAAGTACTGGCTGAGGATTTTGCGAATGGATCCATCCAGATTTCCTCGCAAGATCTATAATATGATGTTACATTTTGGGAAAAATACTTGGGCCGATGACATAAAAGGATTGTTATGTAAACACAACTGTGAAAGTTCGTGGAATTTGCAGTGTGTACAGAATGAGACTCAGTTTCTAAGGGATTTAAAGGGGCGTCTTATTGCCGAGTATGTACAGAATTGGTCTACTGCTCTCGCAAACAGCGCGAGATATGAGTTTTACAGACAGTTCAAATCCTCTCCCACTAGGGAACTGTATCTTTATAATATTGACAAACAAGTTTTCAGAAACACTTTGGTCCGCTTCCGTGCGGGGGTCAGTGAACTGTATGTACATAGATATCGTTATACCATAGATCCCCATATCTCATTCATCTGTCCATCATGTAATGAAGAGGACGAAGATGAGATCCATTTTTTGTTTAGATGCCCTGCGTATGAAGTTTTAAGGCAGAAGTACATTTTTGGTATGTTTGATACAAGGTATCACATTGATGTACATGATGTTGTGGCCATAACAAGATCATCGGCCATGTATCTTTACTATGCCTTTAAATGCAGACAAACAGCACTGGGCACAACCGAAGAGTTATGCCGATAATTAGGTTGTGATAGGCCGGAGGCCTGCTCAAATAAAACCGTTCGTTCGTTCGTTCTCTCTCTCTCTCTCTCTCTCTCTCTCTCTCTCACACAGACGAAAATGAACAGCATTTGTTACTTGGATGTCCTGCCTATGGATCTCAGACGAATGTATATACGCAGGTTGATGATGAATACATATGCCTTTGATGTTAAGGTACTCCTGTCGCTGGAGGAGCCTAAGGCAGTACGAGCGGTTGCAACGTATTTGTATTATGCATTCAAGTGAAGAAAAGAAGCTGTTTCTATTGCTATGGCCGAAGAGGTGTATTATGTGTAATTGTGTTGTGATGGGCCGGTGGCCTAACAAAATAAACCATTTGTTCTCTCTCTCTCTCGCTCTCTCTCTCGCTCTCTCTCTCGCTCTCTCTCTCTCTCTCTCTCTCTCTCTCTCTCTCTCTCTCCCATACACCTCTCTCTCCCTCCTCATCTCTCTCCCTCCCCATCTCTTTCTCTGTGTCTGTCTGTGTCTGTATTTGTATGTCTTTCTCTGTCTGTCTGTCTGTCTGTCTGTCTGTCTGTCTGTCTGTCTGTCTGTCTGTCTGTCTGTCTGTCTCTCTTTCTCTCTCTCTCTCTCTTTCTCTCTCTCTCTCTCTCTCTCTCTCTCTCTCTCTCTCTCTCTCTCTCTCTGTCCCTCCCTCTCTCTCTCTGTCCCTCCCTCTCTCTCTCTGTCCCTCCCTCTCTCTCTGTCCCTCCCTCTCTCTCCCTCCACCTCCCTCTCCCCCTCCCCTCCCCCTACCCTCCCTTCCCTCCCCCTCCCCTCCCCTCCTCTCCCCTCCCCTACCCCTGTGTGTGTGGCTTATATACTCGCATATCATACTTGGGCCCTGTGCCTACTCTGTTTTGCTCAACTTGTCAGGAAAATAACCATAGTTAGCTTGCTTTTTGCAGCTCTCGTATGGCTCGTCCGAAAGATATGCAGTTCATGAGTGTTTTTGTGTGCGAACTTCTGCCACACCTCGGGAGTGGATATTTTCTATCTAATCAAATGTAACACGCACGCTTGTATGAGATGATCTCATATTCCTCTGGGAAATTAGAACACAGCCTGGTTTGTTCTGGAGGAGGCTCCCGTCACTCCACAAGGGGGTCTTTTTCATATTTTCTTCACTGACGGACGCTCTTTCATCACTTGACATTTTGAAATGTGTCCACGCTGAGAGACGACAACCCGAAAAAAAGTGGAACAGCTTTTTGAAGATCGCAGCCCAGGCAAAGTCGGCTGAGGTAGGAGTCACTTTAGATGACTCAGACCATCTCGGCTTTTGCTTTCTTCAGGCTTGGTTGAAGGACACGCATTTAAATGTATTTGGATGTTTCTATCGTTGCCTTTTCCTATGTAGAAACCTTGGCATGGGCTGCAGCTGCCGAAAAGAAGTTCCAGATTTGGACCGATTGAACCGGCAGAAAAGCCGCCTCCTCGAAGCAGGAGGATCTTGTGCTGATGTGACTGTCTGGGAGAGAGTACTGAGTTTTAAAGGCTTGCGCGGGTTCTCTCTCGAGCAGATAGTCTTTTTCAGGTCTTTCACAGGTTTTACAGAGCTCCCGTTGGAGGTAACGTTTTTCTTTCCCATTTGCATCCCATTTCCGATATTCGAGTACAGATTGTGCGATGCTTTTATGTTGTCACACATGGCTACTCTTGCTCGTTTCTGTTCGATTATTCTGTAAAGTTTTTTTTTAAAGACTAAATTGTAGTAGGGTATCCGAAAATTAGGCTAACGTCTTCCGTCTTCCACACAGCGTCCATTTTGATGATGTGGGTAAAGGCATGAATATTTCAGCCCTAGTAAAAGTGTGATGGTTGCGATTTCTTTCTTCACAGCGTAACAGACGCGCCCCCCCCCCCCCCCCCCCCCCCAAAGCGCTTAACTGTATTATTCCGTTTCCGATAAGGTGTTACTTGTCGTTGACTTTCATGCACAAATCTGCAATAACCATCCTTGATCAGTGTGTATAATGTTTTTGGTATCCGATATTTCACCGAGATGAACGTCACATTTTGTGTACCGCCCTAAGAGTAAGAAAAGGAAAATGCATTTCCCGTTTCCCTCGTATCCTACTTTTGAAGATTCGTTCTATTTCTTTGCTCCGTGGATTACAGGACTCAGCCTACCTCAGTTCTCTATCTTGCAAGGGGATGATGAGGCGGCCCTACACAACAACAAAAAAACAACAACCGCTACCACTGTTCCACTGACACTGTTGCATTTGTCTTGTCACAGAGCGGAATGTCGGAAATGACAAATGACGTCATCGGCGGTGTTTTAGATCCGGGCTCCAACGGAGTTGGCGTTGTGTGG
Organism: Theodoxus fluviatilis; assembly: GCA_034096865.1. NCBI lineage: Eukaryota > Metazoa > Mollusca > Gastropoda > Cycloneritida > Neritidae > Theodoxus > Theodoxus fluviatilis. The sequence continues at coordinate 84,778 of JAWQFJ010024074.1, read as the reverse complement.
AATTCTTATCAGGACCTCGCTCACGAGAAGACTGCTTAAAAGAGGAGAGAGAGAGAGAGAGAGAGAGAGAGAGAGAGAGAGAGAGAGAGAGAGAGAGAGAGAGAGAGAGAGGAGTGATTTATGGAGAAGGAAGGGATCGATAAAGCAACTTGGAAGAGGACGGCATCGAATTAAAAAGCTGTTTTAAAGGAGGTCATTGATTGTAATTAATAGCTAATTATCCTCCAATGAGAATGGGATTATACAACGGAGGAGGTGGAAAGCGGGAACCGGCTGTTTGAGAAATAAAGGAAATCTGACAGTGGCTTCCTCAGAAATCCCACCTTTGAACATTTTTATGAATCTGATGTACAATGCAGTCTGCAGTTACGTCGTGTCCAGTTTGCTAATTGTGTAAAACTGACTACAGAGAGCAAGCAAAGACAGAAGCAGCTTCATATGATAAAGTGTGCATCTACCACCATTAGCAGATCACGTCCTCAGTGGGCAAATTTCACGAGGACGCTTTTCCTGCATCGACCGAAAGGAACTGTTCCGTCAGAGTCATCCCAGCTCCGTAATGTCAGTTTCTCACGCCAAGCACTGCGCTCTCTGCATTTCAGCCAGGACAGGAACCTCGCTACGTGAGTGAGCAATTAATTTGATTATCAGTTCCACCTCAGAACCCGAAGAAACACTTTATGGATGTTTTGTCTTGCGGTAACAGTGGTGTGTCCAGGAGCGTTTTAGTATACATGGCCTTGTGTGTGTGTGTGCGTGCGCGCGCGTGCATGTGTTTATGTGCGCAACTTGCATGTGAATGCATGTTTTTATGTGCGCGTGCGTGTGCGTGTGCGGTCTACGGCCAGATATTTACACTATTTTCTCACTTAATTATCAGTATTATTGGCTCGCAATACCTGTACTTTTAAAAGTATTAAGCTGTAGTTTTATCAAGTCCAATCTGTACACGAGGGCAGTAAAAGTAGACTACTTGCCTATCAGTCAGTCTACCTGTTTTGACTGGCTGTCTTCATGCCTACTTCCTGGCTGCCTGCCTGTCTGGCGGCTTGTCTGTTTGATGCTTGTGCCACCATAAAGATGTGAGTATCAAAGCTGGGGGGCTGCCTGTATCTATTGTCTGTCCCATCCTTTCCCATCCCCAGTCATCTTCCTCGTTTCCTGTAAGCGCTTCCCTAGCCCATTGGGTCAATGCCTACTCCGGCGGCACCACTTTAACCACCACCACCCTTCCTGCGGTACATCCAGTGCATGGCTGGCCTGGTTCGTTTGGACAGAAAATAGACAAGAGAAAGAAGAGAGAGGGGGGAAGGGGATGGATAGGAGTGAGAGGGGGGGGGGGATGAGAGGGCCGGCGGCGTCGACCCTTTTGGAAGAGGGTCATTGATTTTTCGGCGTGGAGGAGGAACGCGTCGTCTGGAGCCTGGCTTTGAAGTGCCGATGCATGGATACCGTGGTCCTGGTTCTAGCCCCTGCCGCAGCCAACCTTTCCTGGCTTGGAGAGAAAGCTGAGAGCCTGAAAATAAAGAGCCCACGGATTAGGCGCCCTGCTCCAGACAACCCTCTTTGCTCCGACAGGAAATGTGAGACAGGAGGAATAAAGAAGACACTGTGTGCCGAGATCTCTGAGACAAGGCTGATGTCGCCGAACAGGGATGACCTGCAAGACAGGAGCCTCTTGAGAGGAAGACATGATCACGGTCAATTTGTAGCCTGGAAGTTACGGTTTTGACTTAATTGCATGATTTGTGTCGTGCTTTTATCGTTTCGAAGACGTGGCTATAAGGGCTCCAAACAAGCAAGTAAATGTCCATGTAGACTATGGCGATGCCGTTAATGCAGATCCGTCGTTGTTTACTCTCGGTGCCTGACGTTTCATGAATTAAGAAACGAATAAACTCAGAGCGTCGCCTCGCGCGATTGGTACGAGACACACAAATAGGGGAACGCATTTCTTGAGTTTGTATGCATGCACACGTGGTTACTCCGACGAGTGGCCTCTCAGTGAGTTGAGACTAAAAATAGATCCACCGCGACTCCCTGGGCGATTCGTAAGAGGCGACTAACTGGGAAATCGTGACTTGACTTTATTTAACCAGTTCTGGTCATTTTCATGATCAATGGCCTTACGTAGCCTATAGAGCTGATAGGCCTTAAAACTCCATTCATCTCATTCACCATGTCAACCGACGAGCGAGTGGTTGCATCGTCTCGTGTTTTGCCTGCAGTGCATCTGACAATATTACTCCGTCCTGAGTTAAGTTTATGTGTGATTCTTATGTGTGGTCTGTCTGTGGTGACTCTTGCATATTTACAGCTTTTAGCCTCACAAAACTGTGTTCGACTGCTGAGCCATTAGATTGATTTCGTTTTACTTATGGTTAGACTGTAGACTTTCCAGCCTGTGATGCAGCTGCGATGAAAAACGCATGTTAATTTTTACAATTTGTCGGCTTACATGGCCATTTTAGTTCGTAAACCATATTATTTATCATTTACGACACGTTTCTTCTTAATTTTTTTCTGTTACAATAAAAAATGCGATTAATGAATGGGGATTGGGATCCAGCACCCATTTAGACTCAAGCAAACAAACAAACAACAAGCAAAATCTCTGCATTGAACGAGGCCATCTAGATTAATATACCTCTGTATTTTTCGTGGATCTGCACGTGTAAAGTATCTGTAAGAAACATCCCCTATGTGCTTTCACTGATACATACCGTCACATTGAATACTTGCTGATTAGTCTGTTGTCGATAGGGAGGAGTCTCGTGCCAAACGAGAGGACAAAGAGAATATTGACCCCGTTTGTTTGCGCCTTGTCCCCTCAGGCTGTGACAGTGTACGCGAAACTGTGTCCCTTGCTTTATCTGTCGTGCATCTGGCACAGCCGATATATCTTCGTCATGCGTCAGGTCAGGTCAGGTCAGGTCTCGCATGTCACATACGAACTCCTCAACATGAGTGCAACCTCCCTGTGGAGGCCCGTAGCATCTTCCCACGCCATTTGTGAAAGGCGAATGACCACAGAAATTGAGTCTTTGCGTATTCTTTCTTCAACCATTATTTGTGAATAGGGCACTCAATGTCGTTTCCTGGCCTACAAAGACTGACTGGCCGTAATGCTCCATCCCTCCCTCCCTCAGTCCGTCCGTTCGTCCACCCACCCCACCCCACCCCACCCCATCCCATCCCATCCCATCACACCCCATCACACCCACCCACCCACCCACCCACCCACCCACCCATCGACCGGATGTATTACCAGACTCCTGAATTTGTTTTCCAGTCATGCATCAATGTACGTGTTGTACACTTGCTTAAGCATGGTCATTCATCATTCCTCGTTGCTTCATTACCTGTAATGAGCCTCGTGTGCCTGCATTCCTGCACCTTTGTTGCTGGTACAGGTGGAGGAGGACTGGCTCTGTTTGGCACGGGTAACCTGCACACCTGGGCCTCCAGTTTGGAGGAGCTGTACCCAGCCTTCTCGGACTGCCGCAAGGTGGACCGTCGTGTCCTGATGGACGACTCAGCCTACAGGTAGTGTGCTCTCACAGTCCCTGTGTGTTGCGTCTATACCTTAGTCTTTTATTATCGATACTCTTTATCTAATACTAGTCTGATACGCCATAGAAAGCTTCTTGTTGTCTTTGGTAAGTGCCAAAATTATCTAATACTCGCGTTTGCGCGTGTGTGCTAGTGTGTGTGTGTGTGTGTGTGTGTGTGTGTGTGTGAGAGAGAGAGAGAGAGAGAGAGAGAGAGAGAGAGAGAGAGAGAGAGAGAGAGAGAGAGAGAGAGAGAGAGAGAGAGAGAGAGAGAGAGAGAGCGAACGAGCGCTTGGGCATGCATGCAAGACTATTCGTTGCAAAAATATTTTCACGCCCTTTCCATTTCCTCTCATTGACTTCGAACGTTCTCTCACTCTTTCTGTCTGTCTCTTTATATGTCTGTCTCTTTGACTGTCTGTCTCTTTGTCTGTCCGTCTCTTTGTCTGTCCGTCTGTCTCTCTCTCTCTGTCTCTCTCTGTGTCTATCTCTCTCTTTCTGTCTGTCTGTCTCTCTCTCTCTCTCTCTCTCTCTCTCTCTCTCTCTCTCCCTCCCTCCCTCTGGGGCCTGTCATCGTGTGTGGTTGTCAGGTAGCTCCAGTCTACAGAGAGACGGGGATTCTCTGGCTTTGATTTTGCTGCCCTCACCCTCGCTGCTGACAGGGAGATGGCGTAATGGCGATTGGTTGTCTTCCTGTCTTGCTGATGGATCCGTCCCAACAGTGGTGGCTCCTGTAGAGGCAGGGACGGTCCTCCCAGGCATTGGCTCTTGTAGGAAGAATGACGGATCCAGCCGCTCTCTCGGAGTTAATCACAGCAACATCGGATGTCCGGAGGCTTTGGTGCTCTTACCAGAGAGGTCCGTTGATGGCCGACCCCACTTTTTGGTGTGGCACCCGCAAGATGGGGGAGCATTTTGAAATGTTGCCTGTCTGTCTTGCTAATGCGCGGCGCAAAGTGGTTTTTGATGTGCATTCATTCGAGTCATTGTAATGGTAGGCCTTTGGCCATGCGAGGTAGGTGTGTGTGTGCGCGCTTGTGCGCGCGTTCCTGCGTGTGTGTGTGTGTGTGTCTCAGAGATGGGAGTTTCAGTTAAGAGTCACACATTCTCTCTTAAAATTCTTGGCCTTGGAACTCGAAGCGTGTTGTGGCGGTACAATGCAACGACCCCCCCCCCCCCCTTAAGTCTTCATTCATTTGTTTAAAAATTCCAAACCTCCTGTTCTCATTTCAACAATGGAAAAATCAAGTATATCACCATGTTTTCATCACTCACAGGTACACATTTTGCTCCTATGCCGCTTTCTACCTAACACCATGTTAACATCACGCTTCTATTCAACACCACGCTATGTCAAGTATGAAGAGGCCAAGCATACGACCAAACTCCTCATCACTCACAGGTTCACGTTTGACCCCTATGCCCCTCTCTACCTCGCGCCACAGGGAGTACTTCTGGGCTAACTACGCCACGGGGCTGGGGGCGTCCCTGCACGAGCTGGGCCACACCTTCGACTTGGCCCACACCGCCACGGGCGTCATGGCACGTGGCTTCGACGATCTCCACAAGGTCTTCACCGTGCAGCGTCTTCGCTCCGGCCGAGGCTCTCGTTCCCGCTCAGCCTCCTCCTCCCTGTCCCGCTCATCGTCAGCCTCCTCCCTGGAAGACAACCACAACTCCCTGCCCCCAGGCCTGGACCCCTACCACCGTAGATACGCCGACGTCTGCTACGGCAGTCCCTACAGAAGGGTGAGTCCATGAGAGACATGGGGGAGTGTCTGAAGGGATGTGTTTTGCATGGGTCCGTGTGTGTGTGTGTGTGTGTGTGTGTGTGTGTGTGTGTGTGAGAGAGAGAGAGAGAGAGAGAGAGAGAGAGAGAGAGAGAGAACTCGAACTCGGAACTCTTTTATTGTTAGGCCACCAGCCCGTACAACAATGCTTATTTGTTTCATGACTCATTTGAATTAAGATTATAACATTTTTCTCTCTTTTTGAAAGCAAAATACAAATATGCTGCCAAGTTTCTAATCACAGCTTCATCCTGCGACGATAAAATATCCACCAGGTCATCGGTATCATTGTTGTGTCTAGAACTTATGTATCTATTTCTCAGATCTGCAAAATGAGGAGAGAGAGAGAGAGAGAGAAAGAGAGAGAGAGGGTGGGGGTGGGGGGGTGCAAGCATTGGGTGCCTTGTGTTTTACTGCACATGTCCACGTTTACTGGCTTATATTTTTGGGTAAATGTGTAGCATGTATTAGTGTGCCGTGTCTTTCTTCAGTTTATTTGACCTAGTATCAAATCTTATTAATCACGGAAGATGAAAACCCCCCATATTTTCTGCGTATTACTGCGTGTGGCACGGTACCATTGCTGCAGAACCGATCACTTTATTACTTGATCAATTTGTTCGTTCTTTGATCAACTTATTAAATGTTGGCATCTTCCTCTCGCTTGCTAGATGTGCGCCATTACTGTTGCATAACGAGGGTCGTGTTCCCAGTTATCTACTTGCCCGAGAAGTTGGGCCCATGACGTGACCCGAGGAATCATTTACTCTGTGCGCTTTTAGGCAGTGAACGAATTTAACCCAGCCCTAACGATGTTGTCTTGTCACGTATACTGCACCTGCATTCTGCTCTACCACCCCCACCCCCACCCCCACCCCCACCCCGTTCTTGTTCCCCAGGTGGACTGGGTGTAAGAACTGACCCACCTCGTCTCCCTATGCGATTCGTAAGAGGCGTTTAACGATGATTAATGGTAACTAACTCTAGTCTAATGATCAAAGGCTGATAGGCCGTAAAAGTCCATCCATCTATCTATCGATCCCCCTGTTCTCGTTTCTTTGTGTAGGTGTCCCGTTCCAACAGCCGGGAGCCTGTGTACATCGCGCCCCCGCCCCTGATGGTGCGAGTGGAGACGGGCTTCCAGGCCGTGCGTTCCCCCTCCACCCTCACGCTGTCCGTGCAGAACTACGACGGCACGCGGACCCAGCAGACCATCGTGCAGCACGGGCCCACCACCCCCCAGCGCTCCCCGACCCAGGAGCACACCCCCACCTCCCAGAATGTCTCCCTGGATGAAGGCAGCGCGCAGAGCGGTGCTCAGGACGGAAAGCACGTGCACACTGCTCAAAAGGATGGCGTGGCGCCCATGCAAAGGACAGCGCAAGACGGTAGGCACGTGCAAAGCGGTGCAGGAGAGGGAGGACAAATGCAGTTCAAAGCAAAGGATGGGCCGAGACACGAACAGACAGCGAAGCAGGACGGGAGACACGTGCAAAGGGGAGTGCAAGGTGATGGACACGTGCATCCCAGTGCGAAGGCAGCTGGACATGCATATAGAACATTGCAGGACGGAAGTCACGCAGTCAGCGTCGTGCAAGACGCGAGGAGCGTAGCGACGAGGGCCCAGGAGAGAAGTAACGTGCAACACGTATCTCAGGACGATGCAGCCTCAGCTCTGTCCGACCTCTCCATCTCAGCGCAGCCGTCACCTCGACCCCAGCTTACAGGTAGGCCTGAGTAACTCCCCCTGTAGTGTAGGCCTGAGTAACTCCCCCTGTAGTGTAGGCCTGTGTAACTCCCCCTGTAGTGTAGGCCTGAGTAACTCCCCCTGTAGTGTAGGCCTGAGTAACTCCCCCTGTAGTGTAGGCCTGAGTAACTCCCCCTGTAGTGTAGGCCTGAATAACTCCCCCTGTAGTGTAGGCCTGAGTAACTCCCCCTGTAGTGTAGGCCTGAGTAACTCCCCCTGTAGTGTAGGCCTGAGTAACTCCCTCTGTAGTGTAGGCCTGAATAACTCCCCCTGTAGTGTAGGCCTGAGTAACTCCCCCTGTAGTGTAGGCCTGAGTAACTCCCTCTGTAGTGTAGGCCTGAGTAACTCCCCCTGTAGTGTAGGCCTGAGTAACCCCCCCTGTAGTGTAGGCCTGAGTAACTCCCTCTGTAGTGTAGGCCTGAGTAACTCCCTCTGTAGTGTAGGCCTGAGTAACTCCCTCTGTAGTGTAGGCCTGAGTAACTCCCTCTGTAAAGCCTGCGTTGTCTCTTGCACTACATCGCCTGTGGTTTGATTATTGATAACATAAGTTGACGTTATGGGCCAAGTGCATTCGAAGCCACCAGCTGCGTTGTAGTTTTGCTTGTACGTTTGTGCAATGGCGTTAGCTTTATTTTTCAGTCGTGCGTTTTTGCTTTCTTTCTTTTGTTCTTTTGATCGTTCGTTCGTTCTTTGGTTCCTTCGTTCATACGTTTGTTCGTTCGTTTAATCATTCATTCTCCATCCATCCATCCATTTATTCATTGATCCCTTCACCATCCACCCATCCATCCATCCATCCAACCATCCATCCATCCATCCATCCATCCATCCATCCATCCATCCATCCATCCATCCATCCATCCATCCATCCATCCATCCATCCATCCATCCATCCATCCATCCATCCATTTATTTATTCAGTCGTTCATTTATTCGTTTGTGTGTCTGCATGTGTGTCTGCCTGTGTGTCTGCCTGCGTGTCTGCCTGCGTGTCTGCCTGCGTGTCTGCCTGTGTGTCTGCCTGCGTGTCTGTCTGCCTGGGTGTCTGTCTGCCTGTGTGTCTGTCTGCCTGTGTGTCTGCCTGCCTGTGTGTCTGCCTGCCTGTGTGTCTGCCTGCCATTGTGTCTGCCTGCCTGTGTGTCTGCCTGCCTGTGTGTCTGCCTGCCATTGTGTCTGCCTGCCTGTGTGTCTGCCTGCCTGTATGTCTGCCTGCCTGTGTGTCTGCCTGCCTGTCTGTCCGTCTGCCTGCCTGTCCGTCTGCCTGCCTGCCTGCCTGCCTGCCTCCCTGCCTGTGCGTGCGTGCGTGCATGTGTTTATTTCTTTTGAATAGTTTTGCCTATCAATGACGAGAAGAACTTGATTACCCATCACATAGGTGGTAAGTGTCCGGTGATCCAGCGGTATGTCAAATTCTCAACTCGTTTCGCGTTGTAAGCTGTAACTACATTACATAAAGATATAACTTTTACTCCAGTGAATACATGGAGTCGACTTCCAAAGTGGTGTTGGCACAGTAATTGGCAACGAAAGTCATAGCCTGAGATCGATATGTTGATGTTTCTTTTTCACTCGTTTTTTTTTTAACCTTGGGAATACATTTTACTTGCAGTTCCATTACTTATATATATTTTTAAAAGGTCTAGCTGTTCTCTCGTTGACGCTTTCGAAGCTGAATTGAAACGTTATAGTGGGTTTATTGATTTAGCTCTCTGGGATGTTTAATGCTTCTTTTTTCATAGATCATCACTTTGTTGGATAGATAATGGATGTCTTGCCTTTGAGCTTTAGTCTATTTTAGTATTGAATCCGTGTGGTGGTTTTTTTCGTTAGAGGAATTGCTCAACATGGAAAGATGCGCTATTAGAGAGAGAGAGAGAGAGAGAGAGAGAGAGAGAGAGAGAGAGAGAGAGAGAGAGAGAGAGAGAGAGAGAGAGACAGACGGAGGGGGGGGGGAGGGGGAGGGAGGGAGAGGGAGGGAGGGAGGGAGGGAGGGAGGGAGGGAGGGAGGGAGGGAGGGAGGGAGGGAGGGAGGGAGGGAGAGAAACTTTTAATTCGCTTCTTCACGCCTATGGCGTAGCGTCTGCAGGCAAGCAGCGAACGGCGCGATCTAAAAATAGATAAGCGAGTGACGTCTACCAACTTCCGGGGACATCCCTTAGCGTGCGTTTCCATTGCTGTGCTGCAAGATGGTTCGACACTGCTCCTGGGGAAAATGCAACAGCGATTGAAGATACAAGCACAAAGACCACATGAAAGGAATTCAATCGATGGGTGCATTTATGCGGGCGACTATACTTCAAAGTAAAGCCAAGCAGCTCCCAGGCACGATGGAGACAGTTTATTTGTTCAAAGCATTTCGTTGGTGGCAATGCACCTACAGAAATGAACCCGGATCCACTCCCTGCTCATTACACGGAACAGCAGGCTCGAGTTTTTATTATGATAGATCGCAATTAGGAGCTCCGCATCACACGGAATGGAAAACGTTTTCGGCGTTCTTTCATTCCTTCAGCTGTTCACAACGCGGACTTACACTATGGATATAGCTACAGGGTTAAAGAGTAAAGCGACGGATATGCATTATTGCATATATAAGGCTAAGCTACAGGAATGATTTCGGTGGGTTTATAATAGGCCCTATATTAATTATTGTGGGATGAGCGGGAGGCTGCGAGAGATCGACCGTACAGTCATGACAAAACGTATATACAATGTATATCGTACGCCTCTGCAGTTGTGACTGTTCTGTGTTTAGTGTGTTTAATTTTAATTGGTATTCACTTCACGTCTTATTCACTAGAAAACTGGACACTCGTCTGAGATCGAGAACACAAACAAGTATATATAATTCAATAAACAACTTCATGGTGGAATAATAATTAAGTTTATGGTAATTCACGTGTAAACAACTCGTTTTAGTGTTGTCAATTTTAGCAGCAGTACAGAAATAATTTAATCTATTGTTTTGCCCGGCTTGATAACGCTCTGCACTAAAGACGCTCCCAGCTCACTCTCCACTCCAGAGAGTTTATAGCACTATTACTTGTATTAGAACAAACTCTGCCCTGGAGATACCGGGAGGGAGAATTCATGCGGGTGAGATTCAAATCACCAAGTTGACAAGTACTTAAAGTAGCTTTCAAAAGTTTTGTCCTTACCAGTGAAGGTTAGTACTGCGTATTCAATTAATTTGCAAGTAAACGTATGTGGCTTTGCTCGGTGTCATGCTCGGTAAATCGTATTTTAGAACTGCATATATCATGCGTGCCCATTTTCCAGATCATCCATGCAGTTGATTATTTACACTACTACGCAAGCTGCAAATTTGAATTAACTTCTTCGGTTAACTGAATTGCTAAATTCTATACGAGAAGTAACGGTGATTGCGATGTTGGCTTATTTCAGTGTTAAAAGTCTGCAGTTAGTCAACTATAGGATTCCATTGCCAAGAAAAGCACTGAATACAGGGTGACACAAAAAAAGTATCATCACCTAAACTTGAATAACTTTTGAAATATTCAATCAAATGTTTTAATTTTTTTAGATTCATCAAGAAGAAGCCTTGCTCTGTGAGTGCACCAAAGTAGAACTTCGAGATGCCTTGGACCACTGAGTAAAAGACATTTATAGTCGAGGCATATTTTCGGCTGGTCTATTCATGCAGCTCAGCTGCAATTCAGACAACGGTTCGAATGTCGGGAATTTCCTCTCCACAGGACGATCTACAGTTGGGTCAACAAGTTCAGAACCCATGGGACTGTGCTAAATCTCAATGGTAAAGACACTAACAGACAATCACACTCTGGACGACCAAAATCATCTAGGACACCACCCAACGTTGCTGCAGTCAGAGACTCTGTTGCCCGCAGCCCAAGCAAGTCTGTGCGTCGTCGAAGTCAAGATCTTGGAATCAACCGGGAGTCCGTGAGGAGAATTTTGATCTCAGAACTCCACTTGTATCCTTACAGAATACAGATTAAACAAAAGCTTACACCTGAAGACATGAGGAAGCGAGGGATGGCTACGGCAGCGTTTCCCTGACCGACTGATCAGCCGCAGATGTGACCCAGAGTGGTCGCCGCATTCACCGGACTTGAACCCCCCAGATTTTTATCTGTGGGGATACCTAAAGGACAGGGTGTATGTAAACATCCCCCAGACCATCCCAGACCTGAAGGCAGCAATCACAGCAGCCATAAGAGCGATCCCAAGGGAGGAGTGCGAGAGGGTCCAAGTGTGTTTGCAGCACCAGGGAGCACACTTGGAGCACATTTTGGATCGCCAGTGACACAGAGAGTTTTTGAAGTACAGATGTGAAACTTTAGGGATGTCTGCTACATACACTTGACCTAATGTCACCAAAGATTTGTGTAGATCTGAGTAAAATGTCGAAAGTTATTCGAATTTTGGTGATGATACTTTTTTGTGTCACCCTGTATGTACGTTGCTCTTGCAAAAATGCAGTTTCAAATACGTTTTTATTATCACGTACGTCACCACTGATGCGCTCGTGCGTGCGTGACAACCACTCGCACTGGGTAAGATGTCTTTGCGAGGCTTTGTGTGAACAAACGCCATTTGCACACGCCTTCTCCGATCGAATGTTGTCCCCGGAAGTAGTGCCGCCGCCGGAAAGTACCGAACGTGACGTCACGCCGAAGTGAACGTCGCCTTACAGACGCTACGCCATGAAAGCCTGTCACCTTGAGTGGCTGTTGCAAACTCAATCAACCCCGAGTTGGAACCCATCCAAGACAATAGTTGAAGGTTGTTCCAGCGCCCCTAGGCTTAGGAAGGCATGTGTATTGATTGATGCTTAATTTGACAGTCCGATCCCCCTCCCACCACCTCCACACGCCTTCTCCGACCTGTGCCAACACCTCCTCTCTTCCCCTCCCCCATCTCTCCCTTCTCTCATCCCTCCCTCCCTCTCCTTCTCTCCCCCTTTCTCAACACACACCCCCCCCCCCCCCGTTATCTTTACTGATCTGCAGCAGACTGGCAAAGGAAATACCCATGCCGACTGTAAAGTGAGTGATGAAGTAGGGAAGATAGATGATATGGCTTGGATACGATGGCGACAAGGAGAGTGAATTGGTCAGAGGCCCCTCCATGAATAATAGAAGGGAGAGGAGGAGGGGCTGCGTAAAGGGCAGGGGAATAGGTTGGGTATTCCTGTGGGAAGACTAGTGTACTTGTGTGATGTATGGGAGAGATCTGTGCATAGATAACGTTTTGCATTGCGTTGGATTGACTCCACTCACACAAACGCACGCGCGCTCGAGAGGATTGATCAGACGGACTACCTGATAGACCAGCGCTGGGACAAGCCAGGTCGTCACAGGCAGCAGAGAAAGAAAGTCACTGACACCTGTCTCCTGATGGACGGACATTGCTATGGGTTACTCGGGTCACCATCAGATTACTGACCAAATTATCCCCCTTTTTTCTCATCACCTTTCCCGCTTTCTCTTTTTGGCCCCCCCCCCCCCCCCCCCCCCCCCAACATCCAACCACCCGCTAATGCTAGACTACGCTGCTAAAGCTCTGACTGATGGGATGGCATCCATTGATAAGATGTTTACTTCACATCAATTTGCTGACAAAGTTCGGTTATGGAAGCAGCATTCATTCCATCATTTGCTCATTTCAAGTGTGCTTGTCATGAAGTTTGAAGTGATTTGTCAGCAGATAAAAAAAGTTGCCATGGGAACAAAGCAGTTGAACGCTTTAGTTTTGTATTCCTTTCTATTTAGTGCTCTTATCGAACATCATTGTGGGGGTGGGTAAACTTAAGGATGTTCTTTGTTGAGGATAGTCTAAAGGGATTGCATATTGTCAGTGGTATGCCGCCTCTGCATTGCACATGGGGTCGCTGATATGTGCACCCTATTGTGAATACCTTTTTAAACAATCATTGCATCAATCTGAAGATGCATTTGTATTATATTACATAAACTTACTTATTGGCTTTTACGCAATGTTATGATTTGCGTTTGCCTCTTTTCCGCTATTATTTTCATACTGAAGTATGTAAATTCAATGGATCTGTGAGGCACTGTATTATATGGATTGATTTTTCTCATTGATACATTGGTTTAAACAACAAGTCACGAGCTCCTATTCCTCCCTACTCCTTTTCCTCCACCACCACCCCTCCTTCCTCCTTCCTCCTTCCTCCTCCCTACTCCACCCTACTCCACCCTACTCCTCCTTACTCCTCCCAACGCCTCCTCCTCTCTACTCCTCCCTACTCCTCCCTACTCCTCCCTACTCCTCCTACTCCCTACTCCTCTTCCTCCCTACTTTTTCTCCTCCCTACTCCTCCTCCTCCCTACTCCTCCTCCTCCCTACTCCTCCTCCTCCCTACTACTCCTCCTCCCTACTCTTCCTCCTCCGTACTCCCTACCCCTCCCTACTCCTCCTCCTCCCTACTTCTCCTCCTCCCTACTCCTCCTCCTCTCTACTCTTCCTCCTCTCTACTCTTCCTCCTCCATACTCTTCCTCCTCCATACTCCTCCTCCTCCCTACTCCTCTTCCTTCCTACTCCTCTTCCTCCCTACTCTTCCTTCTCCCTACTCCTCTATATCCCTACTCCTCTTCCTCCATAATTGTCGCGTTTTTGCTTACCTTAAACTCGGATAGTTGGAGGTTCCTTCCCAGAGAGCGATATAATCGTCTAAGGGAGAGGTAACCCAAGGTAAACAAAGTAGTTTACAAGCTAAACTAAACCTCCACTCCTTGGGGGGACACCACAACGGCAAGCATGCCAAACAACATGTGAATAAAAGATCACTGAATCGGGGGACAAATAAACAAATTCAAGTTTATTCAACAATAACATTGACAACAAGAAAAGAATGCTCTCACAAGGGCCTAGCGATTCCAACCACAACAACCCTGGAATCAAAATACACACAGGTGAACACACGCGTCAACCTGTGGTAATAGGGAAACCTCTTCCCTCTCTCATTTCACCAGAAACTGGAATTAAATCTATAAACAGCTCTAGCACAAAATCCACAACTCTTTCAACCACTCGTTCTGACGAGCGTCTTCAGAACAGTAATAATCTCCACAAGAAATAGAAGTGAAACAACTCACACTCCATGACAACAAGTCTCACTCACTTCCATTCATAACAGCCCTCACAGCTTTACCAAAAGCATTTAACAAACCCCGGTTAAATAGGCTTATCTCCAAACTTCTCCCAAATTCCCAATTCTAAATTACTATCTCCCTTCAAAAGATTTAGTAGAATTTTCCCACAACTCAATGAAATGAAGTTACTCCAATTAACTTCCATACAGCCACGCACCACCGTCGCTGCATACCAATGAAGCCTCTACCCCTTCTCTGGCTCCTCCCCCTTTCCCCCTCTAGTGGTGACACACTTCCGCCCAAACCTGAACGGTGAAAGGTAAACAAAGCAGACTCCACCCCACAGGCAAACACTCGTTCGCGCAAGCCACTCCTCGCCCGACAAACTCACATGAAACCACTCACACGAGCAACAACTAATGTCGGTACTAACAACCAGCGAGGAAGTAAATGAAAAGGACAACGCTTACCCCTTTTCGTCGCCCGGACACTCTCCCGGTCCAGAACATTCCAATCTCCGCGTGACTTTCCCCGGTGCACGCTATCAGAACTATACAGGCGATAAACACAACCAATCTCACAGAAATCCCAAGTGACCCTTACCCTCTTCCACACCTTTCAGTCCCCTGAAAAGAAGAAATTGTTCCAACCCACACTTGAACAATTCACTGGAGATAAAACACAGTCTCTCCTGGAAGTCCCTGGTAATACTCTCATAGACAGACGCACGCCCAGCGTCTCCGGTGTCGCCACAGACAAGTAGACCCCTCTACAATTTAGGTCCCTCCCCTCTTGTCTCGTTGTGAGATTAACTCTGACCTGCAAGCACCTAGCTTGTTCCCCAGAGTCAGTTCAAGTTCAGAAGGTCAATTCTAAACCCCGGCAGATACCCCCACAGTTATCTGAGCCAGTGTGATAAATGTCATCCTAACGAGAGAACCAAGTCATGAATCACACTCTCCCCGTTGCATGCCACACCTGCAACAAACAGCTGCGCTTCTACACTGCCTGAGCAAAATGTATACGCTAGCACTTTCCACCTCTCTGCCTCTGATCAACCCCCCTCTAATGATCAGGCCGCCTGTGCGGACTTCACACCTTACCCAAGGTGTATTTTGTTAGACCTTTAACCATTAGTTCCAGACCAGTCCTAACGAAATCATAGCCACCAAGCTACTAACGAAGATTTATACTTGCACGACCGTAGGAACCAATACAGTCAGACGAAGCGTTCCCATGCGCCTCCAGCGTCGCTCTCAGCCTCGCACCTGGACCCCTGCCGGCGCAGCTTCCCTCAGAGACGACGGCGTACCTCGAGATCCACCCATGCGGACTCGGCGTGACGATACTGCAGAGCTTCACCAGTAGCAGTCGCAGCACCCGTAGGATTACGTAGGAACGAAGGTACGAGTAGGTAGGTAGACCAGTAGACCGGTAGATACGCATGGAATCAGGCAAGCAGGCCCGCGGCCCAGCGAGCAACTCAGCACATAGATAGCAGCGTAGAGCAGAGCAGAGTAGAGCAGAGCAGCCTGAAACACACAACCGTTTTGCCCCCATAAACAAACTACCCTTTTTTCCCTTTTGAGCCCACTCATACGAAATTCAAAGTTTAAGCGGCGCATCCCAATCCCGATGCCCAGTTGAACCGCTTTACCCGCTCCCGGCGAGAAAGTTTGAATTAACGCTTTATTACTCACAAAGTGAACCCATAAATCATTTCCACATGGAGACAGTTACTCGTCCCAGTCATTTCCCATAGATTTACTTCAGACTTAGAGGTACGAATCACCCATGCCCAAACGGATGACCTATTTCCCGCCCAAATCAAACAGTCAAACACCCCACGCGGCAAAAGCAATATGGCGAGACAGCAATAATCACCTCAGTCGTCAGGCCGTGGTTTGGTCCACAGAAACTCCGTCCTAGTCACTGGAAGACTCCTTTCCCATTCTCATGTGTCCAACTCCCAGCATGAGTTGACACAGAGAAATTCCTAGTAAGGCCAACCTCCTCAACCCGCCACCCATTGTGGCTTCACGGTCAGCGGAGCTTTCGCCCCCGCTACCGTCCCATCCAAGCGATGGATACGATCTGCCCAGATCAACGCTATCAAAACTCTGGCGTCGCTTCTCCCACGTGATTAACCGCCAATCGATAATGAGAATTTTCCTGCCTCTAGAGTTTTCTCCAATCATCACTTAACAAAGTTCGCGGGCTATGAAACCGTGTTAACATAAGTGAGGCCCCCGGGGCATTCCGATATACCCCTGCACGTGGCACCCCGACCCCCTTCGAGTGACGTTACACCCCCCTGTCACTCAAAGGTCTGTCGCAATGCGCCAAACAGCCGTTTGACCGCATCATACAGAATATAACTACACTCTGACAATTTAATCACATCACCTAACGATATTTAATCACCCCTTTCGTCGCGCATCACGCGACAATAATCCTCCTCCTCCCTTCTCCTACTCCTCCCTACTCTTACTACTCCTCCTCTCTACTCCTACTCCTCCCTACTCTTCTTCCTCCCTACTCTTCCTCCTCCCTCCTCCCTCCTCTTCCTCCTCCCTCCTCTCTACTCTTCCTCCTCCCTACTCCCTACTCCTCCCTACTCCCTACTCCTCCCTACTCTTCCATACTCCCTACTCTTCCATACTCCCTACTCTTCCTCCTCCCTATTCCCTACTCCTCCCTACTCTTCTTCCATACTCCCTACTCTTCCTTCTCCCTACTCCCTACTCTTCCTTCTCCCTACTCCCTACTCTTCCTCCTCCCTATTCCCTACTCCTCCCTACTCTTCTTCCATACTCCCTACTCTTCCTTCTCCCTACTCCCTACTCTTCCTTCTCCCTACTCCCTACTCTTCCTCCTCCCTATTCCCTACTCCTCCCTACTCTTCTTCCATACTCCCTACTCTTCCTTCTCCCTACTCCCTACTCTTCCTCCTCTCTATTCCCTACTCCTCCCTAGTCCCTACTCCTCCCTAGTCCCTACTCCTCCCTACTCCTCCTCCATACTCCCTACTCTTCCTTCTCCCTACTCTTCCTCCTCCCTATTCCCTACTCCTCCCTACTCTTCTTCCATACTCCCTACTCTTCCTTCTCCCTACTCCCTACTCTTCCTCCTCTCTATTCCCTACTCCTCCCTAGTCCCTACTCCTCCCTAGTCCCTACTCCTCCCTAGTCCCTACTCCTCCCTAGTCCCTACTCCTCCCTAGTCCCTACTCCTCCCTAGTCCCTACTCCTCCCTAGTCCCTACTCCTCCCTAGTCCCTACTCCTCCCTAGTCCCTACTCCTCCCTAGTCCCTACTCCTCCCTAGTCCCTACTCCTCCCTACTCTTCTTCCATACTCCCTACTCTTCCTTCTCCCTACTCCCTACTCTTCCTCCTCTCTATTCCCTACTCCTCCCTAGTCCCTACTCCTCCCTAGTCCCTACTCCTCCCTAGTCCCTACTCCTCCCTAGTCCCTACTCCTCCCTAGTCCCTACTCCTCCCTAGTCCCTACTCCTCCCTAGTCCCTACTCCTCCCTAGTCCCTACTCCTCCCTACTCCTCCTCCATACTCCCTACTCTTCCTTCTCCCTACTCCCCACTCTTCCTTCTCTCTATTCCCTACTCCTCCTCCATACTCCCTACTCTTCCTTCTCCCTACTCCCCACTCTTCCTCCTCCCTACTCCCTACTCCTCCTCCTCCTCCCTACTCCCTACTCCTCCCTATTCCTTCTCTTCCCTACTCCTCCTCCTCTCTATTCCTCCTCCTCTCTACTCCTCCTCCTCCCTACTCCTCCTCCTCCCTATTCCTCCTCCTCCCTACTACTCCTCCTCCCTACTCCTCCTCCTCCTCCCTATTCCTCCTCCTCCCTACTCCTCCTTCTCCCTACTCCTCCTCCTCCCTACACCTCCGTCTCCCTACTCCTCCTCCCTACTCCTCCTTCTCCCTCCTCCTCCTCCCTACTCCTCCTCCTCCTCCTCCCTACTCCTCCTCCTCCTCCTCCTCCTCCCTACTCCTCCTCCTCCTCCTCCCTACTCCTCCTCCTCCTCCTCCTCCTCCCTACTCCTCCTCCTCCTCCCTACTCCTCCTCCTCCTCCCTACTCCTCCTCCTCCTCCCTACTCATCTTCCTCCCTACTCCTCCTCCTCGTCCCTACTCCTCGTCCCTACTCCTCCTCGTCCCTACTCCTCCTCGTCCCTACTTCTCCTCCTCCTCCTCCCTACTCCTCCTCCTCGTCATTACTCCTCCTCCTCGCCCCTACTCCTCGTCGTCCCTACTCCTCCTTCTCCATACTCCTCCAACTCCCTACTCCTCCTCCTACTCCTCCTCCTCCCTACTCCTCCTTCTCCATACTCCTCCAACTCCCTACTCCTCCTCCTACTCCTCCTCCTCCCTACTCCTCCTCCCTCCTCCTCCTCCCTCCTCCTCCTCCCTCCTCCTCCTCACTCCTCCCTCCTCCTCCTCCTCCCTCCTCCTCCTCACTCCTCTTCCTCACTCCTCACTCCTCACTCCTCACTCCCCCTCCATCCTCCTCACTCCCCCTCCATCCTCCTCCTCCTTCTCCTTCCTCCTCCTCCTCCTCCCTCCTCCTCCTCCTCCTCCTCCTCCTCCTCCTCCTCCTCCTCCTCCTCCTCCTCCTCCTCCTCCTCCTCCTCCTCCTTCCCCCTCCTTCCCCCTCCTTCTTCCCCCTCCTCGTCCTTCCCCCTCATCGTCTTTCCCCCTCCTCGTCCTCGTCCCTCCTCCTTCTCGTCCATCATCATCCTTCTCCTCCTCCTCCTACCTCCTCCTCCTCCCTCCTCCTCCTCCCTCCTCCTCCTACCTCCTCTTACCTTCTCTTACCTCCTCCTACCTCTTCCTCCTTCCTCCTCCCCCTCCTTCCTCATCCTATTCCATCCTCCTCCTCCTCCATCCTCCTCCTCCATCCTCCTCCTCCTCCATCCTCCTCCTCCATCCTCCCTTCTTCTCCGTCCTCCTCCGTCCTCCTCCTTCCTCTTCCTCTTCCTCCTCCTCCTCCTCCTCCTCCTCCTCCTCCTCCTCCTCCTCCTCCTCCTCCTCCTCCTCCTCCTCCTCCTCCTCCTCCTCCTCCTCCTTCCCCCCCTCCCCCCCTCCTCCTCCCCCCTCCTTATCCCCCCCTCCTCCCCTCCTCCTCCTCCTACCCCCCCCCCCCCCTCCTCCTCCTACCTCCTCCTCCTCCTCCTACCTCCTACCTCCTCATCCTCCTACCTCCTCATTCTCCTACCTCCACATTCTCCTACCTCCTCCTCCTCCTCCTACCTCCAACCTCCTCATCCTCCTACCTCCTCATTCTCCTACCTCCACATTCTCCTACCTCCTTCTCCTCCTCCTCCTACCTCCTCATCCTACTACCTCCTCATCCTCCTACCTCCTACCTCCTTCCTCCTTCCTTCTACCTCCTTCCTTCTACCTCCTTCCTCCTTTCTCCCCCTCCCTCCCTCCTCGTCTCCCTCTCTCCCTCCCTTCCTCCTCCCCTTCTCCCCGCCTCCCTTCTTCCCCCCCCCCCCATCTCTTCCTCCCGTCCTTCTCCCCTTCTCTCCCTCCCGTCCTCCTCCCCTTCTCTTCCCCCCCCCCCCTTCTCCCCAACCCTTCCATCTTCCCCCTCCTCTTCATTTGTTTGAAATTTCCATGACGATTGCTTGCAGGTCTGGCTGGGGTGGGGAGGCGCAGTAGTTCCGTGTCCAGTGTGAGTTCCGCCTCCAGCGTGTCCCCCTGCTCCTCCACCCCCTCCACGCTGCCCAACTCCCCTGATGAGCCAGACCTGCGGGGGCCTGAGGTCTTCTTTGCTGATGGAGGGGCGCACTGGGCCAGGCCTTCAGCGGTGCTGCTGCGATTCCACAGGTGAGAACAAGGGAATCAAAATATGAACAAACTAGTGAATGAGTTAGAACGGATAGATGGATTAAAAAATAACAACTAGGTCTTCACCATTTCATGTTTATGGTGTGAGCCAGCTACAGCCGTAGGTGTACAGCTAAGTTTTCTGTCCAT
The DNA here is from genome assembly GCA_034096865.1 of Theodoxus fluviatilis. NCBI lineage: Eukaryota > Metazoa > Mollusca > Gastropoda > Cycloneritida > Neritidae > Theodoxus > Theodoxus fluviatilis. The sequence goes on along the minus strand of JAWQFJ010024074.1, from coordinate 64,588 downwards.
ATCTTTGAAGTGAAGTAATATAACAAAACTGTTCCCAAGTAAAACTAAATTCTCCACCATGACTATTTATGCAGACATTTCTCTAACTTTCCTCAGTACAACTACTTGTTTTGGAACTAACGATTAGATTATTGTTGCTGCTGTTGATATATTGCATAGGGTTCTGGCAGAGGGGGAAGCATGGGTGTGGGTTTTGGCTTGGACAGAGGTGCAATTGGGAATGCCCCACGTTGTGTAACATGTCAGTATTCATTCCTTGACATGTGCATATATGTCTATTCTGTTTTCCATCAATTTTTTTTCAGATTTTTTTTAATGGCAGTTCCAAAATGGACGCCTCTTCTGTTCCTCTTGAAGAAGTGTTTCTTACCGTTGTGGCCTTATATAGCCTACAAGGCTGATGGGCCCTTAAACTCCATCCATCCATCCTCTTGAAGGAATCAATGTTTCAGTGGATACATGTAGTAAAGATCAGCATTGTGTTTAGGAAAATAGTCTTTTTCTCTTAGCCACACAATTGGATGCACCTATTTGAATGCTAGTGCACTTTTATGTGATAAATGATGCCTCACTCTTTGTACAAAACTATTTGCTTTGATATCTCTTTGTTTGTGCACACACACATGCACACACACACACACACACACACACACACACACACACACACACACACACACACACACACACACACCCGCACACATGCACACCCGCACACCTACACACCTACATACCTACACACCTACACACACACACACACACTCAATCGCACACACAGATGCACACACAGATGTACACACAGATGTACACACAGATGCACACACAGATGCACACACAGATGCACACACATGCATGCATGTGTGCATGCACACATGCACACGCACATGCACACACACACGCACACACACACACACACACAGCCTGGGGTTGTTTGGGCTGCCTTTTGCTCGTCACAAACAGTGGTGTAGCATCTCATGGAAAAAGAGTGTTTGTCGGCAGTGATGAGTGATGTTATGAAACGGCCTACAGGTCAAGTTGTTTTGTGTTTGTATTGCAGGTGGTTCAACGAGCCAGACACCAATGACCCTAAAAAGCCTCCAGTCTTGTCAGGGTGAGTTAATCAGTCTGATTATCTTGGATACTGACTGTCAACAGAGAGATGTGACATTTCAGGAGGAAATCCATATGTCCTCCAATCTTTGCAGGATCAATCACTAGCTTCATGTTATGTTGTGTTCCTTATATGTGCTGTGGAATGTTTATCAGAGCTCTTTGAATACTGCACTATATATGAGGTCTATGTCAAACTGATGTGGCATGTATGACAGAGTTGAATTTTGATGTAGATGCCAAATAAGTAGGAGGAGGAGGAAGAGGAGGCAGAAATGTAAAGAAAAGAGAGGAAAGGGGGAAAGTGTGGGGAAGGGAGAGAGGGAGGTTAATCATAAAGAATTGCTAAAATGAGAATAGGAATTTTTAAAATCAGTACTAGTGGTGAAGGAGGAAAGGGAGGGGGAGGGAGGAGGAGGAGGAGGATAGAAAATAATTAAAGAGGAATTATTGGAGAAAGAGGAATGGGAAAAGAAAGGAAGAGGAGGAGCAAAATCAATGTTTTACACCATTAATAAATCATTTTGACAAATGAGGCCATGATGATGCTGTGATTGTCCATCAATGAAGCCACTGGTAACAATATCAAGAACTGTGACAGTTAACAGTAGCCTACATATTCTACTGTGTTACTCTGTGCTCTTGCAGAATGCACATCAAGACTCCTGCTGGACTACGACTGGTGGAGCTGAGGAGTGACCCAGAGAATTCCGTCTTCCACCATTGGGAGTACCTGGCAGAGACACCACCCACAGACTTTGCACTGCGCCGTTCCAAGCTGCGGAATCTTCCAGAAAATGCTTCCTCTTTCTCTGTGATTGCTGAGGACAGCTACGGCAACATCCTTAAGAAAAGGATCAAGGTCAAAGACTTGGATTGAATTAGGGTATATTGTCAGTAATGCTGATAAGTCACTGTGGTTTCTTCCTTCACAAGGTCTTTGTTGATGGATTTTCAGTACAGTGGTGTGAAGCATTGGCTAATGAATATGTAATGGATGAAATTATGTCAACCAGCAACGGATGTGTTTCCACCGTGGTATATAGGATTGCGGTGAAGGAAGTGCTGTATTTGTTTGCAACAAATAGTCAAAGATGAAGTGCAGGCAGGAAATGGTATCTCTTTGGAATTGTCCTCCAAGTTCAGGCCAGCTGGAAAAGTTCTGCCATTTCCTTCCTTTGATGTTCCTAATGTGTTCCATTTTGATGCAGCAGATCTCAAACAATGTGCTGAAGACTTTGAACAAAGAAAACATGGCCTGAAGACCATTAGCATTCTTCTGAGTTTGTGATGTGTATTCAGGCAGAAGCAGGGAACTTATTTCCTCAAGCGGGGATACAACATGCATCCTTGAATGGACTTGCTGATGGGAGAACTAAACTGTACAAGTCCTGGCTGGTCTCTCACAGGAAATGCTGTTGGTATGTAGAGATATCCTTTGGAAGAAGTTTAAGGTGAAATCTTGAACTTATGCACTGCAGCGGACATGAAAAGTTTGGCATCATCAGGTAGAAGTGAGAACTGGATAAATGGCTTTGTATGTGCTTATGCAGAGGGGGAATTGAACACACCAGTGTGGACTATGAATTCTTTTCCCAGGTCCAGCTGTACCTTCAGCAGTGCCATTTGAAAGAGACAGCAATTTTCCTGGATTGAAATTAATAACAGAACCTGCAATCTCATCTCATTTCAAACTTCATTCTCTGTAAGTACTTTCTCAATCAGTCATCATACCCTGGGCAACTTGTAGTTAACTTGGTTTTGCAGACAGATGTTGAGGTGTTTTTCATGCAGTGAAAGATATGATACTAGCTTTTGAGTAGCCAGTCATGTAAATGAGTTCAGTAACAAATTTTTTTGTGAGAGGAGGTAATCTCTATCTGGATTATGTGCAACTGTTGGATTGAAACATGCAGTTTAAGTTTTGTTGGCATGAGCAGATTCTGAAACACTGGACATCCAGTAAAACTGGAAACGGAATATCTCATAACTTTGAATAGTTTTGCTGTGCCCTCAAACTTTTGTTGACAAATTCTTGAATCAGTCACCAGTTGTTCAAGGGAGAGTTATTGCCAGCTGGCCTTACTTATGAGACATTTGTAATGTATTATCTATTCATCATATGACAAGAAAGTGCTCAAATTCATCCATTACTTGCATGACTTCAGTCAAAGCCTTGTTGCAGAAGCTCACCGTGAGTGCGCGGCAAATGGGTATTAGTTTTAATGGAGTTGTATGATGCTCATTTTTTAATCATGTAAATTGAAATATTAGGAAATTTATGATCATCATGATGCTTATTGAATGATGGTAGTATTAACTGATATATTTTCAGAGATGTCTGCTCAAAAGAAGCTAAAAAGGACCACATCACTTTGTGAAAGATTTCTTTCCACAGTTTTTTTGGGTGTAGGTTCACTTTCTCTCCCTAGAATCTGAATTATCAAAACTTATACACTCCACAAGTTTCTAATGAAGCATTTGAGTGCAAAAATGCTATTTTTATAAATCATTTTTTACAAACCAAAGCCCCACTGAATTTGAACTTTAAATTTTCACTTCAAGGAGAAAAAAAGTTGCCTTGTCCCAAAAGTATTTTCCTTGGCCTTTCTCATCAAGAAGATTTTTTCCCCAGTATGTGGTTTACCATGAATAGACAAATGATTAGAATACTGAAGAAAATCGATTCAGATGGCTCTCAAGCCTGTAAGAATAATGACTGACCCAGTAGCCATAGACTGCAACACAAAATAAATCACTGCCCAGGCATAGAAGGAGAGTTGTCACATTACAGATAAATAAGGTTTTTAAACCAATGCAACCGGATGTTTGATGTGGACTAGTATAATGCATTTACACCCATAGGAAAAGCAAACTGAAGACTCTGTAAGTAGAAATTGTGTTGATGGGATATGAGATAAGTGCTCATGGATAAGTCCTAAGGCATTTGAATGTTAGGGTGAGTTTCTTGTTTTTGTTTTGTTTTGTTTTTTCTCTCAAGAATGCCACTTTTCTGACAGGCAAAGATCTGCTGTAACACGGTAGGCAGCAAATGGGGGTATGTGGCTTCCATTTATGTCTTGCTTGAGCAGATAGCTTGTATTGACATGGAAAACAACATCCTGTTAGTGCTGCTGCTATTACCCCGTTCAATTTTGAAACAGGAAATGTAAGGACAAATTTGTATTTATCTTTGAGTTGATAACCCTGACAATGAAAACTCTGAAACATGTGTGCTGTTGATGAGTAGGGAAAATCTTTTGGTTACATGTTCCTTTATAAATATATTGCAGATCTTGTTATGTAAAAATGTGTATTCTTCATCAAGAAACATGGCTCACTTTAAATTGAAGCTAGATTGGCAGTTGATTTACAGTTATTTACTGGATTGCTTATGATAGCCATTATATGGCTAAACGAATCATGGTGATACAGGTGTACAGATTTGTATGTGCTTTTACCTCACATCCTTACCAGAATGATGTTTTAGAGATCTGCATGTTTTTTTTAAAAATAACTTGTTGTGTTTTGTAAATAGCTAATGAGAGAAATCAGGGAAGCAAAAACTGACATCTGGAGTGAACTTTTGGGGAAAAGGACAACGAGGCACTGACACCTGCAGCGGGTGGTATGTTTTGTAAGTCTTGACTTCATGAAGAAGTGATGCTTGGCCCGGGACCTGTTCAAGAGGGTGAGTGCTCCGGAGCACCTGCTGTGCTCACCCCCTGTATAGGCCTTCTCAAGTCTGCCTGTCTAGTAGTAAAGTAGTAGTATTAGTAGCAGTAGCAGTCGTGGTAGAAAATGTGACAAAGTTTCTCTACTCTTCAAATAGTGTCTTTCTGGGAAGTGAGCACTTGGCCTCATGGACAGGCCCACAATGTGAAAGCCTGCAGCCTTTAAGGCTCATAGCAAAGAAGTCCACTCATTCCCGCTTTGGTAAACCACAGTACAATTGGAGGGAGGTAACTCCTGTCACTCTGTTGTATGTTGAGCTCAATGTTGGCTAGAAATATTCACTTCAGGCCTCTTCCCCCTGCAATCTTACTTTGAAAGTCTAGTGTTTTATGACTTCACTAGTCCTCAGTTTCATTCATTTACCATGCTGTAAAGGTTTAAGGGTTCACCACAGAGGCTGGCAACATTTGGCTAATTAAATATTTTTCAAAACATTCATTTGTACAATAAATCTCCAGCATACTTTAACCTTACTTATCAGGAAACTTGTTCCAACCATAATGACTGAATGTAGTGCCATTAGTTTTGATGTAAAAAACACAGATACTGATCTGGAGTAATGATAATTTGGTTTGTTTTACTCAATAATACTTTTGGTGTGGTAAGGGGCTTCATCCCGGGAATTCCAACCTCTCAAGAAGTAGCATTAGGGAGATAAGTTTCTTCACTGTTGATGTTCTGCTCTTGGATGTTGAAATAGTGGGGAGCTAGTCTGTGATAGCAGCCCCTTCAACTTCCAGGCTTTCTTTCTTAGCTGTTTCAAGTGAATGTGTAAGAATGAAGGAAAAAGAAAAGAAGACATTATTCAATGCTGTAATTGACCTCTGATCTGTAAAATTGCGCTAATCTGAGGAGCAATTTAATATGAAAGATTAGGAAACTTTGTTTAAGAATATGCTGGTTACACAAGCTTGTACTTTGAGCTTGCAGATGACTTTCAAGTGAAATTCATCCCAGTGTTGATGGAAAACAAAGTTTGATCTGTAGTAGCTCTGACAGAGATGGGATGATACCCTGTAAATCCATTGTCTCAGTGCTCAATGTTTGATCATTCATTACTCCATTAAAAGAAGTTGTGGTATTTCATTTCCCATATTTTCAGGTGGCTATTTGACCAAGTGCCGTGTAGGAGTACAGAATACATATGTGCCCTCTATTTGTGTTCTCTTCCTTTGGGGTAGCCATATTTTTATGCAAAACTTGTCGTCATGCAAAGATCTTTGTGTATTTTTGTGTATCCAGTATTTTTCAAGGGATAATCAAAATCACCCTCAGATCTGTGTCCATGTGTTTTATATTAGCTGTTTTGATGGTTCAAAACTTTTGTGTAAATGGGAAGGAGTTATGCTGGTTCCCACCTCTAGTTTGTAATGTTGTAGATATTTACTAGATTAATAAGCAAAAATGTTACCAAGTTAGACATTAGTGGTGAGAATCATGCGAGTTAACATTGTGACGTAAAGCGAAAAGCATTTTGAACTTTATTTTAAAAAAAGGAATCATGGTTAGAAATGTATTGAAACTAAACGAAGCTTATATTCCACTTCATGCTATCTGTACACCCATACATGCACCATTTCTGTCTTAGCTGTCTTAGTTATATTTGCATTTCCAAAAATTTCAATATTGTCTGTGAAAGCACGAAAAAGATTGAAGAAATGACATTGCATGTAGGGCCTACCTCCATGCTTTGTCTTCACCTCTAAAGTAAGCTTCTTAGTCCACAGATCTGTGCATTGATTATTGAAATGCAATGAGTTGATTGACTGAGATTCAAAGTTTTGTTTCATGGCATTGAATGAGGTATTAAGCCTTACAAAATTACTTTTCTGTGGTAGTTCAAACTTTGTTGGTAGTATTCCCTGAATTCTTAAGTGTGTATCACAGCTGAGTAGTTAATCCTTGTTTACAGAGGTGTCATCCATCTCTAATCCCAGTCTCTTAACAGAAGTGTCGACCATTTCTGATCCAAATCCTTGCTGATTCCTGTGTGTACTTGCAAAGTGTCCCAATAAATGTGCTTGCAACCGTCTATGTTTGATAAAATTGAGCATTTATAACTGGTTTGTGTCCTTCAAAGTCATCCGGGAGCATTGTTTGTAAGAAAGCAGCAGATCCGTATTCCAACACTGCACCCTAGATACAGTGGAAAACGTCAAGAAATGAAAGTTATTAAGCACAACGTTTATATATCTCAGGATGTTTTGCCAACTTTGTTTAGCTCAACTGGTCATACCAACAGGGTTGAAGGTTTAGGGATATGATATTGAATACTTCTGTGTGTATGTTCTTATTGTGATCACAACATGTTCAAGATGATTATATATTTAATACACTAATTACTGGAAGTCATATATCATCATGAGGGGAAATACTTATTGACTATTTATTGCATAATGTCTCATTCATTCCTAGGCTGTCTTGTTTGTACTAGCAGTGATTGTGTATCATGCTTATGTGACTCTTGAAGTGTTTGTTATTTACTGTGGGAAATGTTGCGGAAATGATCACAGAAATAATTTGTCAAAAACTTTGTGTGTGCTTTTGTAATGTTTTCATGTAACTGTGATTGTATTGACAACAACATTTGATATGCAGCACTTAGAAAATGCATATGTAAGAATCTACCAAATTCGGGCAATCACTTTTAGTGGAACACAGTAAGCAGTAAATTGTGTGACAGAGAGGAAAGTACTGTATAAAATTATCTGGATTAAAACCACATGCAATCTCTCAGTGAAAAACTATCAAAGCTCTGAAACAAATGACTTATCAGTTAAACAGTATTTTTACTTAATAAAATCTAACTTAAGATGATAAAACCTTGCTCAGTGTATGAATCATTGAAAGTTAAAAACTTTGTCACAGTATGATTTCATGTCTCTTGGGAAAAAATTCCACAAAAAAAACGTTAAAGCATGCATTGACATTAAATTAGGTAGCATCGTTCAACGTGGTGCCTGTCTCATAATTAATGATTAAAGTGTGTATATTTGCAGGCCGCATGAAAGTCTGTATTCCAGTATTTAGTGAAGCACTGCTGTGCAATGATTCTGACTTAATTGTTGTGAAATTCCTAGCTTACCTCAGTCCATCACTGCCACATATCTGTGAAAAGGTTGGCTCAAATCACAGATGTGTATTGATAATACTCAATAAATCTCTGACCTCAATATTTAAATTTATTTTTTACTTGTTATTACTGTATTTATTCTAAAAATTATGACCAATGAAAATACTTTTTTCTTGTCATGACCTTGTGAAAAATAATGAATTCTTTTAAAGTCTTTAAAGGAAAGTGAAATAAAATGAATTTTAAAAAATTTACCTTCTAAGTGTCATTGATAAACTTTAAGCTTTGAAATTACAGTGTAGATATTCAAATACTTTAAAAAGCCAATTACTGATGACTGGATTTAAAATCCCAGAAAGGTTATGCATATTTTCCTTTGTTTCTTTAAGGGTTAATCACTCCAAAAAGTCTGGAGGCTTGTTTTGAATGGCATGAGTCACATTGTGAATATGAAAAGATTTCTAAATAATGATATGAATTGATTAATATTAAGTTGGGATAGTGATAAAACTAATTTCACAGGAAACTTACTCTTTAAGAAGAGGCACTAAGCTTTTGATTCGAGATGTAATGCATATCAGGTCGTTTTTCCAGTTCGTGCACCCGTTTGGACAATGTGTGTCTGTGTGTGTGTGTGTGGCCATTACTTATATGCTTAGTTTGATTTAACTGAGCAGGTTAGCTTGCTCCAGTGTGTTCCTTTTGAAAGAGAATGAAAGAGTAAATAATTAAGCATTGTTTTACACTTTATCTGATCTATTGATGAACAATATGATTTGAGGAAACACTTCTCTACTAGCAGATTCAAATACCAATATTAATTTGGAACTATAACAATTTTCTTTAAAGCTCTGAACATTGGGATTCATGTTGGAATCAAGCTCTTTCTTGTCTATTTCAAGGACTTTTTTGTTTCTTACCTCCACATTGTTGGCTGTTGCATTTATCAACTGAAATTTCATATATCAAAATTATTCAGATAGGATTTGAACGACTACCCTGTGTCTTTCATAGAATATGGTCTCAACAGGTTCTGTTTTGCTTTATTGAACAGCGTTGCTTACCACACTATAAATAAACGTTTAACTTGTGCTGGCTTAATGTAGCAACACCCTAGTGATAACTGACTGCATGATATTGAATTTCTTAATACCTCACTTGACAAACTGCTCTCTTGATCCGAAGTTGAAATCCAGAGAGCAGCTAACGTTGTTTTTGGCTTGTGATTGTCAGCACTGCTTCTTGTTGATGTAATGTTGTTGTTACTGTTTGTATATTGGCGGCTTCTATAGCATTGTTCCTGTAGCATTCTGTGCCCAAGATGTTTTGGTCTGAATCTACCAGAGGCAGCAATCCCTGTGACCTTGGAGTGTAGAGTAGTGATGTACTAACGGCAGCATTGTAGTGTTGAATCATACTTTGCCTGTGTCTCTGTGTCTTTCGTCTTGGCTCTCTTTGAGTTGTTTTCTATTCACCTGTGATGTTTGCATGCTAGCTACCACAGATTGAAGGATTACTGAATTATCTTCTTCCTGGAAGAAAAACAAAACAAACTGAAGTAGGGCTGTTTCGGTATCTGCAGATTGGTTTGTAAGTTTCCATTCATACTCAAGCTTTGCAACACTTTTAAAGGGACAGGAAATGTTATTGTAAGTGTGTTGTTTTTATTCTGCTCCGTCGTGTAGAGGCATAGGTGTTGAAAAACGAATTACAAAGAAAAGCATGAAATAAAAAAACGAGGATCTTCAGTTTTGAATGCAGATGAGCTGTGGATTATCAATGCCGAGTTGTTGATCATATCACATTAAGGTGGTGGCTGACTTTTTTTCTTCTGACGTCCTGTAATCAAAGTGTTTCAGTCAATACGGGAAGAAAGAAACTTAAGTCATGGGGAAATCAACTCGTTTTCAAAATGTATAGTATATGGTATTGTAATTCATCAAGCATAATCTGTGCAGATTTGAAAAATATACCTTCTTTGCAAACCTACATACATGTATACACCTGAATCGTTGATAAAGTCGCTATTTAGAACGTTATTGTTGAATCCAGTGACTAGGGAGGGAAAAAATCCCTGTATGTATATATCTTGTTTGCATCATTGCATACATTTTACTACACTGAAGACGAAGAATTAGTTTTGCTCATACACAAGTCGGTCAGAAGTGACTTCTTTAGATCATATTAAGTAGGATAGACGAAGGAAACGGGGAGCTTGATAAGTATCATTTTCTCATTTCTGCGACGTATCAAATTACACCCTTACGGAATGCGAGTTAATTATGATGGGTTTTAAAGAATGTACAGTATATTTATTTAAAAAACACTCCGTTCAAACAGCAGTTGAGCACTAATGCTGCATCTCTACGAGAGATTAGCGTTTTCTAGTGTATCGAAAAAATATCACACCGTGCAACTTAATCGTGCAAGCAAATTTTGTAGCATGATAATTGAACTTCACTGGAAAAGTGGTTGAAGAAATTCGATTTGCAAATGTATCTCGTACGCACTAATAGTGGTTGTTGCGATTAAATTTATTTGATACAGTTTGCAAATTCAACCGCAGGTATTGATCGCAATTTAATATTTCACGAAACAAATTTCAGGATTCATAAAGTGGTTCCTGGGTGCATGTATTTACATTCGTATACAAAAATGACAATTGCATTATTGAATGGTATTGTGGTGACTTAATTAAACATTACTTCGAGAAATGTAAGTGGTAAGGCGCATTGCCGTAAAATTCGTAAATGTTTCCCAACGACGGCAGCCGTATGATTGATCGCAATCCAGTGGTTCGAAGATTTTTTTCGGACCTCAACAAATGGTCTTTACATGTGATAAAAATACCTGTGTGAAGGTTCATAAATAAGTGCTGTCTTTTCTGTTAAGTCACTGTTCTACCTCTTTTTTTGGGTAAGAACATCATTATCGAATGGATAGATCTTGGTTATAAAACAGGCTTTAGACGGAATAAGACAATGGTACACATCTCTTCAGCAGTTCATTTAGAAGGTACGTGATAACAATCTCACCCAAAAAAGGTGGAATGTACTTACAAAGTCTTATTGTTTTGTTCTCGGTGCACTTTTATGTTTATCTGTGCTTTCATCAGTGGAGGTTGTGAGATTTTACATTCGTTTCGTATATTCAGTTCTGAACTTAATTTCTGTACGTGAGTGAATGTAGACCCTGGTATATGAATAAACTCCTACAAATACAAATCTAGCTTTTGTGGTTTGTGTGTTAGTGGTTTTTGAAAGTTTAACTAGAGACCACAGTTATGTGCGGAATTTCATAGACTAGCTGCGGGGGAGGCCAGAGGAGCAATACTCTTTCAGAAGAGAAATTAATGACTGCTTTTAGACTTTACAAATGGCTGTAAAGACCCTCTCAACATAATAAGAATGAAAACCTGCTACAAGACAAAGGCATATGCAAATCATGTAAAACGTTGTCTCACTGTGTCTATAAATGGTTATTTCCCTGTGGGTTGTAGGTTTAGAATTGACCCACGGCGTCTCCCTACGCATTCGTAAGAGGCGGATAAATAGGACCATTGTGACTTCATTCGCTCTTACTCTAAAGTATTCTAGTAATGTGTGTTCTTAATGGCCTTTCATAGCCTACAAAGTCTGATAGGCCGTAAAACACCATCCAGCCACCCATTCACCCATTAACGGTTAAATCAATTCTAGAAGGCAAATGTACAAGTCTGCCGTTTGAGCAAACACCTCCATGACAGCTCGAGGGCATTCGGTGTAGAGAAATGACGAAACATTCATCAAAATTGATTCTGTAAATTAGGAGGATGGTTATATCAGCATTAATTTTATCTAAAAGCATCAACCCGAGTAGGAGGAAGAAAGTGGGAAATGGAAGGAGGAGGGTAAAGGAGAAGAAGCAGAAGGAAGAAGAAGGAAGGAAGAAGAAGACGAAGAAGACGAAGAAGAAGAAGAAGAAGAAGAAGAAGAAGAAGAAGAAGAAGAAGAAGAAGAAGAAGAAGAAGAAGAAGAAGAAGAAGAAGAAGAAGAAGGAGGAGGAGGAGGAGGAGGAGCAGAAGAAGAAGAAGAAGAAGACGAAGAAGAAGAAGAAGACGACGACGAAGAAGAAGAAGAAGAAGAAGAAGAAGAAGAAGAAGAAGAAGAAGAAGAAGAAGAAGAAGAAGAAGAAGAAGAAGAAGAAGAAGAAGAAGAAGAAGAAGAAGAAGAAGAAGAAGAAGAAGAAGAAGACGACGACGACGAAGAAGAAGAAGAAGAAGAAGAAGAAGAAGAAGAAGAAGAAGAAGAAGAAAAGGAGGAGGAGGAGGAGGAGGAGGAGAAAAGAGGAAGAAAAAGGAGAAAGAAGACGGAGGAAGAAGGAAGAAGAAGGAAGAGGAGGAAGAAGGAAAAAAAAGAAGGAAGAGGAAGAAGAAGGAAGAAGGCGGAAGAGGAAAGAAAAAGAGGAAAATTGTTACGGTTGTCGTTATCATAGTCAACGTCATCATGATAAGGCCTATCAGACATTTGAGTGGGCTGCATTGTATGTAATGGCACAAATACATGTATATTCTCACCCACCATTTGCCAAGCCACGTTGAAAAGGGACATTACTCCTCCCGCCTATTTCGAAAACGGTAACCTACGCAATATACAAGGTCATGGACACATTTCGTCCTGTCCCTAAGAGTAAGAGTGTTCATTTGTCCTTGAACCTCCTAGCTCTGTCTGTCTGTCTTTCTCTCTGTCTGTCTTTCTCTCTGTCCGTCCGTCCGTCCGTTCGTTCGTCCGCCTGACCCTCCGTCCGTCTGTCTGTCTGTAACGCCATCCCTCTTTCTTTCTCATGCAAATACTATATTCACGTACGCACAAGAACTAAAGCGGCATATTTTGAATAAGTTATTCTATATCTGAAACCTTCAGATTTGGTGTCTCTTATTTACATGTCCAGGCACACCATGGAAAATAGTGGGCAAGACTGTCTCACTACCATTACAAGACCGTTGGCACCAAACAGCTCGGTTTCAGAGAAACTGCGCAAATCAGCAGCTCGATATTCCAAAGTCAAATTTAAATTGATCGAGACTACGGCACAAGAGCAAAACAGGATGTTGCCGAGTCGAGAGCCACTGGTCGGTCTTAGAAAAACTATTTTTACAATCGATTCCCTCAGACACATCGAGTCAAGAACTACAGGATACAAAGAAATGAAGACTTTGTTTAAATCGGAGAAACACAACGTAAAATGTCCAATTTAGGTTTTCAACCGCTTACTCTTTCCCTCGCGGTCGTCCAGCCTGCACCGCACAGGTGGAGAGGGGAGTATTGCAACGCGAAAGCAGGCACATAGACGAAGAGACATACAGACATACATGCACGTACAAACACACACACACACACACACACACACACTTGCAACCCAACCTCCCCCCCTACCCCCCCCCCCCCTGCACACACACACACACACACACACACACACACACACACACCACACCCGGGCATACCCCCGGGCACGCACACATAGACATACACACTCGTACATACACACACACGCACACACACACGCACACACACACACACACACACACACACACACACACACACACACACACGCACGCACACACACACACACAGACGAAAACACACGCGCGCGCGCGCACTCACGCACGCTCGCACTCACGCACACACGAACAAACGCGCGCGCGCACGCAAGCACGCATAGATGCATGCAAGCACACACAAAGATTCATGCACTCACAAACTTCCTCCATGAATACAATGGCAGAGTCAGTTTTCCCTTCCAAGATGACTTGTCCTGTCTGCACCGAGGGCAGCGGTTTTATCTTGGTTGTCTGCGGACCAACTCCGTCGCCATCGATCCAGATTTCACCCGTTCTCAAAAACAACTTTATCTCTGCACTTGACGGTGGACGTGCGCACTGAATTCGAGTCACATTTTATAGACATGTCGCTACTGATTGCGTTCACTGTTTGAAATTGCAAGATACTTCGAATAATGAGAAGACTTAATTAAAAACCCTCGGAAAAGCAAACACGAGTTGATCACATAATGAAACCAAAACACAAGATATCGGTCGTTGGTTCTAGGCCTTCATGAACGCATCAAATCAAATAAAATAAATGACACTTAAATACGTGTCATTATTTCACTGATCTGTTTCATTCGCTTTCTTCTATTTGATTTGGCTGTGATTATTGTTTTGTTTTGATTTAATGTGTCTTGTGGGGCACAGATCCGAGGACCAACTTCTTTTGTTTGGATTAGAGAAGTAAACTGCGCTTTCCCGAAATATTTTCCCTCTCCCTTTTTATCGGAGGTATTTTGTAATTTCGTACTAATTATAAGACAGATCTGTTGCTGTCTCGATCATTTGCCTCGGTAACTATGCTGTCTTGCTGTTGAGCAAGTCTGTTTGAACGAGTGTCTTCCTTACTTTCTTCCTTCTTTGGAGCAAATTTTTTCTTCCTGATATCTCATTGCCAGCTAACAAGAGTTGGAAGTAATGTTAGACACGTAAACGCGAGTGTACTCCAATGTGTGTGTGTGTGTGTGTGTGTGTGTGTGTGTGTGTGTGTGTGTGTGTGTGTGTGTGTTGCACTCTTATCTTGTTATACGGGGGTTCTCCTAGCTTGCGCTGGGAAGTCGAAGTTACAAACGCTGGTGGTCGTTTTCGATAAACTTTATTCATGCACTGGTCGATACACAGCGATGACAATAAACAGTATCGTCGTACTCGCTTCACTCTACGCGCAATGCCGCAGAGGACTCACTCCTTACACAAAGTTATGCTCTCACCTTAACTCTGTCGGATCTGCTGCTCGTGTCTGAGTCTGTCTCTCGCTTTGTCGCGCCTTATATACCTAATCACAGGTTCCAGATCTTTCGTGAATGAAGCGGCATATTCTCTCAAGCTCGAGCTGGAAATCGACTGACGTCACGTGACAAACAAGACAAATTTAGCCCGACTCGACCACGTGCCAGGGCAATGACCTAAGCGGACTGACCGATATACACAAACCGACTGCGCTATGATGATCTAGAATCTTCACAACATAGCTCCTCTCCTAAAGACCGAAACGACCTCGCCGGTCTCACTACATCTACAATTTTGCAATTAAACCTACAAAACATGATAAACTAACACCTAAAAGGTACACAGCTAGCAACAACATTAACATCAACAACATCAACAAATACTGTGACAAGTCAAATCACAGTCCGGGTAGTCCATGGATTAGAGGGTGAGTGGCATAAATGCACGATGACACATGGGCGTAAGCTTCCTTGCGGTAGCATCTGCCCGGTCAAAGTCTGCACTGTCCACACTGTCACTGAATGGTACAGTACTCCTCACAGGGAGCGAGATGGGTGCATCACACGCCGCTCTCGCCGCGTGTATGTCTGCACGTCTTCAGTGGTCGCTCCACCATCGCTCTCGTCCTGATACAGTGTCTCTCTAGGCTCGTCGTCGGTCGGATCAGGGCGGGGGCGGTAGATCTCCCTGGTACTTCCAGAGACGGGCACGGTTCTCGTAACGTCCTGCCTGTGGCCGGGCCAGCTTGGTGGTGCATCCCTTCTCAGCCCGTGGGTTGGAGAACCACGGTGCAGTGCCCTCAGGAGAGGTCTAGTGATCGGCCTTGCGGTCGTAACCAGACTTCATTCCGTCCACGCTCCGCTGCAGGTGTGTCCTTGCAGACTTTCGCACTACCTGCAGCATACCCTGGAGCGGCTCCACACACTGGGGCACGTCACGGAGGGTATCCACCAATGGCTTGGTAACCACTGCAGAACTGTCAGTCTTGCTAGGGCCACTACAACGACTGTGGGGTCTTGTCTGTGAGGCACAGATGGCACAGCGCCGACACAAATTGCGAATGGACTTGTGCCGACCGATCCAAAAGAACCGCTCACAGACGCGTCGGTACGTCTTCCGCCTTCCGAGGTGGCCAGCTGCTGGGTCGTCATGTAGCTGTCTCAGCGCTTCCTCCTGCATGGCTCTCGGCAGAACAGGGAGAAGGCGTCAGATTTTTCCCTTCTTGTCCATCCACTTTCTGTACAGCGCTCCGTCCGTCAGCTGCAGGGCATCCCACTGGGTCCAGTACGCCTTGGTGACAGGACTGGTAACGGCGACCTTCTTGCAGTTTGGGCGAACAGGCCTGTCCTTCATCCACCGGCTGATGGGCTGCAGGTCAGGGTCCTGTCTGTGGGGCTGCCAGAGGCTTCTCTTGAGCGGTGATCCGCCTCAACGCTCCCGAGGGACGCAGTAAACCTTTCCCTACACCCACAAGACCCTTCAACTGCACGGTGTGCCCATCAATCAGCAGGAGGGACCGTCCCCAGTCTATCACGCAGTAATGCTTCTGCAGAAAGTCTGCTCCCAAAATGACGTCATCTTCTACATCGGCGATCACGAAGGGGTGAGAAATAACAAGCTCACCGGCCTTCACCTTCACTGTTACAACGCCGTGCACAGGGATCGGTCTGTGCATGACGTCAGTGAGCACCATCGCTGATTCCTCTCTCCTCTTGAAGGGGCACAGACCAGTCCTCAACACAGAAATGGTCGCTCCTGAGTCGATCAGTGCCTGATGACGGTTGCCGTCGATGTGAACCTCGATCGACGGTCCTCCTTGGTCTACACGGACACTCTTCAGCCGATGACTGATGAGATGTGGGGCGGTGAAGGCAGGGAACGCCGGACTAGGCCCCCTAAGCCCGGCGCATCCTAGTTTTCCTGGACTGTGGTGGTCTTCTCCTTTCCCTGTGGACAGCGGCGAGCGATGTGGCCGGTCTTGTCGCAACTGTAACATCTAATTTGCCCTTGCTGTCCATCCTGACGAGAGGAACGGTTTTGCATCTTCTCCAGCAAATCCACCATTAACTGACGAAACTGGGTCAGAGAGAGAGTGTCGCCGTCACCCTCCGGCTCTTCTGGCTGCCAATAGCTCTGATCCTGTGAGGGTTAGAAGTTTGCTGGGTCGCTTCTTCACGTTGAGCGATAGCTTTGACACGGAGAGCAGTGTTGACTGCTTCCGCCAAGGCAGTGGGAGCCAACACCTGTACTTGATGTTTCGCTTCGTCATCGACGAGGGCATCTAGGAACTTCTCCCGAGCCAAATCGTCGATTGCCTCCCTGTTAAAGGCAGGGTGAGCTCGCCTTACCAGCCTCTCGA
>JAWQFJ010024074.1:40000-42500 GCA_034096865.1 Theodoxus fluviatilis | reverse complement strand
CGGCTGAACTGTGAAAATAGGTCAACCCCAGCGTGGGCCTGGGGTTCTCAGTTAATGCTGTCCAGAGTCGCAGAACGGATTAGCAGGGACCACAAGAGAGTAACAAAAGCTGCGCCTCATGAACTGCTCAGAGAGGGTGGAAAGGGTGTGCAAATTTAGGCACACTCACCAAACACACAAATACACTCGCAGCGCGAGAGAAGGGCTTGGAGGAAGAGAGACAGGGGGTGGGGTGGGGGGGGGGGGGGACGGCACGGGGGGGGGGGGGGGGGGGGAGGGGGGGGGGGGCGTGATGGGGGTGGGGGGATAGCGGGACAGCAGCAGTCACACACAGTTGCGTCCCTTGCTTTGGGATTTCCAGATCTATTTATGTCTCTTGTTCGGATGTATTTTTAGATTTGGATTTTTAACGTGACTCGTCCCACAAAACCGGAAAACGCCGGGTTCCGGGGAGGGGTCAAGAGAAAGGCTTGGCATGGGATGGAGAGGGTGCGGGATGGGGGGTGGTACCAGGAATGCGTGGGAAGAGGGGGGGGGGGGCAGAGTGGGCATCTGCTGTCCAAGAACTTGGGAGGGGCCAGATGTCCAGAAGAAACAGAGTAGTGGCACAAAGGCGTGCAAGTGCAAGGAGGCATGGCAAGGCGAGGCTGGCATGGGAGGGTATGGCTTCAGTAGGCATTTGTGTCCAGGAGTCTGGTGTCGGGAATGGAATTGGAGAGGATGTTTACAATGAAAGAAAAACAGTGCTGAATGGGCAACCGAACTGACCAAATGGTGACATACTGGAAAATAGGAGCGGCTCGTGCACAGAAAGCAGTCAGCAAAGTTTTGTCTCCCTGTTACACGGGGATATCTCGTTCATCGCACTTCGGAGGTCTTCCAAAGTCACCTCGTTGTTAGGAGTTGGAACCGTAGCACTTTTCAGGTCAAAGGTCAAAGGTCGCCGACTCAGCTGTGACCTTTGACCTTTCCCATTCTGATGACCACCTTGAAAAAGCAGCAGCCTCGGTCCCCAACGAGAAACCTTCTGCTAAAGAAACACCACCCCTCCAGGATCATAGACGGCCGGCATAAGGGAGCGAGCACTACGTTCAAGATAGTGAGAGTAAACAGTTCTTTTCGCGACATCAAGTTCGATTTGATTTGATTTGATTTGATTTTTAAAAGGTATCGGAATGTCTTTCCTCACCCTTCTGACGATGTTCTTTTGCTCGTTGTTGGTCCCGTCGTCTCTGGGCCGGTGTTTTCTTGCGCCAGTGACAACGCTTGTCGCTCGTGAGTAATGGCTGACTGTCGCGCTGCCTGAATCTTAACACCACGACCACACTTCCAGGTTCACCATCCACTTTCCAAACGGTCGGCTCCTCCGTTGTCAGCAGGGATGTCAGGAGCGTTTCCAGGGCAGCTGGAAGTCCAGCGACTGGCATGGTGTTCACTGGTATTTTACAGTACTGTGAAACTGGCCGGAGCGAGGCAAATGTACGTCCTACCGGCGCGAGTGAGAGAGAGAGAGAGAGAGAGAGAGAGAGAGAGAGAGAGAGAGAGAGAGAGAGAGAGAGAGGGGGGGGGGGTTGACGGACGGACGGACGGACGGGCAGGCAGGCAGGCAGGCAGGCAGGCAGGCAGACAGGCAGGCAGGCAGGCAGAGAGAGAATGACTCAGAGAGAGAGAGAGAGAGAGAGAGAGAGAGAGAGAGAGAGAGAGAGAGAGAGAGTTTGTGTAATTCTACTTAAGGATGGATGTCTCCTTGTGTTTGTAAGCGCAAGCTCGTGTGTGTGTGTGTGTGTGTGTGTGTGTGTGTGTGTGTGTGTGTGTGTGTGTGTGTGTGTGTGTGTGTGTGTGTGTGTGTGTGTGTGTGTGTGTGTGTGTGTGTGAGAGAGAGAGAGAGAGAGAGAGAGTTTGTGTAATTCTACTTAAGGATGGATGTCTCCTTGTGTTTGTAAGCGCAAGCTCGTGTGTGTGTGTGTGTGTGTGTGTGTGTGTGTGTGTGTGTGTGTGTGTGTGTGTGTGAGAGAGAGAGAGAGAGAGAGAGAGAGAGAAGTTGTACATGTGAGAGTATTTTCTCAAGAAAAGTTTTCTTTCCAATCGTCGGCGGAATAAATACAAGAACGCACTTTTTAGCGTCGTGTAGACGGGCAGTCCAAGGTAGCCACTGAAACGCAGCGAATAAATCTGATTCACTCGTTCCTGTCACGAATCGTCCTCTTAGCTTTTCTCCTGTGACGCAAGCTGATGTGAAAACATGGCTTCTGAACGTCAGACGGCTCATTTGCACAGTGTCGATTGTTCAGATATTTTTGTCGTTGCGAAGAATGTTGTGTCGCAGTAGCACGTGTGACGAATAGCCGTGATTACAGTTTGAATCCCTGTGCAGCCATTACGGAATCAACGAAAGGCTTGGTCTAGTTGGAGTGGATATTGAAAGTTTGAAAAAGCCAGATTAATGATTTGATAGCTATTGGGGTGGGTGGGTGGGTGGGTGGGAAGAAAATAGTTATCT
>JAWQFJ010024074.1:17500-30000 GCA_034096865.1 Theodoxus fluviatilis | reverse complement strand
TAACCGTACCGCAGCCTGCTTGCATGTTTCTTTGGCAACTGAGATGCTGCAGGGATGAATTCACCCTCCTCGTAGGAAGAAGGTAAGCGTGTGCCGTTTGAACTCTACGGAATGGATGGAAAGATCAGAACGAAAACTTCCTTGACCTTCACCAGTCACATGTGTGATGAAGTCACGTGGTGTGTTTCATTTCTGCCTACCATGATGAGGGGCCGCCAAAGTGGTTGAAATCATCCATTCGTGCATTTGATACCTTACGCTGATACTTCATAGGGAAGGGTTCATAAAATGGTACGTATTTACACGAGTTGTATCTTCTAAAACGAACCCCTCTTTCCAAACAACTACGTACACGATCGGGACTTAGATGTTTCTTCTCCCACGGTGTCGTGAAAATTTGCAGCGGTTGAAGATCGAGAAGCAATTAAAAATATAAATCTTCTAAGTACTGCCTGCCATTGAAGATCGAGAAGCAATTTTAAATATAGATCTTCTAAGCACTGCCTGCTATTTCCACATCTTCTCCATAATGTTTTCTTCCCAGCTGTCTCCAAGCAACGAGAGAAATCACTAGTTGATCGTTTATTTAACTTCGAAAATAATGCCTTGACTGACGTAATTCTGAGTCGTCTTGAATTTTGATGCCATCTCTCTCGTCGTAAAGATAGGACAACGCGATCTTGTGGAAGCAAATTAGCAGGCTTCACGTCGAGAAATCGAAGACGTTTCGAGTCGAACGACTCTCAAAGCATGTTGATGTCAGCAATGACGTAGAGGCCTCGTTTCCTGCTTGTCTGAAAGCCAATAGCTCTTTTGAATATGTCTGTCGTTGGATAACGACTTTCTTCTCATTCGCTACACCATTTTCCTGGCCATGGTATTTTCTGAACGTATCCATTGCTTCAGAGTCAGCTTATTGATGTTTCTGGGTTTAAACGTATTAAATGAGTCTTCAAGCTGATTTGTTGAAATTCTCCTTGTTTGATGAGCACTGTTTGATCAAGAGTAAACTTCCTTGTATTCTCTTAAGATGATGTGCTACTTAATCAAAGTATTTATTATATCAAGTATCTATTAGGAACCTGAATGAAATGGTGCAGATAGTGCGCGCCTGCGGCCTGCATGAAGGTAATGGGGAGTAAAGGGTGATGCTGTTTAGGACAAATACTTTTTTGGACACGTAACACTTTCAAATGTCAACTTTACGAGCTCGTACTAGGTCAAGCCCTAAAAAAGTGACCTTACCTATTCAATCGTACATTTCTGCAAGTGGTGTATGGTCTTCTATTTAATTACTAGGTCGTATCAGAATTAGGGCACACCTCTGATTTCTTACAGCTGAGTTGGGATGTGCTACTTCAATCTACTCCTCCCGCCCGTTGCACTGAACAGGCAGACACTCTGGGTTTGCTCTGAGTTGTTCTCGACGAAAGACGCTTTTCTTGCAGAAGGAACAGCAACAAATTGCAACACTAGTAAGTGCTATTCACATACCACTACTTCTATCAACTCACTCTGACCTCCTTTGCTTTCTTTGTAAGCTTCCCATTTGCTAGCGTTCACGGAAAACTCATCGACTCATCTCCTGTGAGATATTCCATCTAGGTTGTCAGCTGCCGTTCTCCAATCACTCTACTGTGGTCAGTGATCACCGGGCCATCTGGGTCAGACCTGTCAAATAGTCTGGACAGGAAATCGTCCAGTCACAGTCTGAGCTGACCAGGAGCTCTCACGTGCTCTGCTGCAGTCGATGCTTCAAGTGGCTACTGCGCTGCGCCAGGCAGGGCAAACAGTCCGTCACGACTGGGTCTAGTCGATTCGGCACGACCACTCTCCAGCCCATGAATGAATGAATCGACCCTAGCCCGGGGGTGGCGCCAGTTCTGACTTCGCCAGCTTTCCCTCCCTCACGTCCCTGGTCAGAATTACGTCCTAGCTTTCCGAGGTCAGCCTCCCCCTCCCTCTATTCGTCAATCCTCCACCTCAAACCTCCCCCCTCCCTACCTCCCCCTCCCCCGCACTCCGCCAATTTCTTTCTCCTCTGTCTGGGCTAGTAGGGGATTTATAGTGTCGCCAATCATGGACCCGAATTAAAACCGGAATTTTGAAGTGGATGAGGTGTCCAGCTGTATCGCTTGTTGTATAGCCAGCAAAGAGAAAGTGGACCGAAATATTCCGTCTTTTTTCTCTCACTTGTTTCTCTTCATTGTGACACGGTTGACTCATTCTGTCGACTCTCCAGTCAGTCCGGATTTGTGGCGGCCTGTGTGTGTGTGTGTGTGTGTGTGTGTGTGTGTGTGTGCGTGTGCGTGTGTATGTTCGTGTGTGTGTATATGTATCTGAGTGCGTGCGTGCGTGTGCGTGTGTGTGCATGTGAGGGTATGCATGCATTGATGCATACCCCAAGGGTTATGTTTTTCTGTCACAATGTTTTTCCGTTTGTTTCGGTCTATGAATGATTTCTAATGTGTACTTCTTGAAGAATTATTTCTTTGTCTCTACATTACTCGAGCATTATTATCTCACAGAGATCTCGCCAATCTGTTCTATCTCTTACTCAACCTCCCGTTCCTCATTATTTTACAAAGATCCATCACTCACTCAGCTCAGTTCCTGGCTGTATCGAGCTACTCATGACCTTGGCCTTTCGCCAGGCCTTACGCATAGCCGGGTAAAAAGGGTTGTCGTGACATCGCTCAATACTGGACAGACAGACAGACGGACGGACGGGCGGACGGGCGGACGGACGGACGGACAATGATTTGCGGATAGACAGACAGATGGCCGGCCAGTCGACTACGTGACGGTGAATTGCGAGATATCCTGTTCAAGTTCAGAAGAACAGTGATAAGGGAGAAATGGGAGAGATTTTGGGCTGAGCAAGGAGAGAGGGAGAGAGTTGAAGAGGAAGAGAGGGAGAGAAAAGACAGGGAGTGGAGGGAGAAGAGCAAGGCATTCAGAGAGAGGATAAAGGCATATGAAGACAAAAAGTTGGAGCAGGAGGCAGAGAGAGAGAGAGCCAGGGAGGCTGCTGAGAAGTATGAGGAGGAGAGTCAGTGTGAGGAAGTTGTTGTTGTTGAGGTTGCTGTTGTTGAGGAGGTTGTTGTTGCTGAGGAGAGTCGGTGTGAGGTTGTTGTTGCTGAGGAGAGTCGGTGTGAAGAGGTTGTTGCTGAGGAGGTTGTTGTTGCTGAGGAGGTTGTTGCTGAGGCGAGTCAGTGTGAGATGGTTGATGCGTTCCACGGTGTTGATGTGTTCTACCCGGCGGAAGGAGAGGGAGAAGTTGAAGGATGAGACTGAGTGTGAGATGGTTGATGTGTTCCACGGTGTTGATGTGTTCTACCCGGCGGAAGGAGAGGGAGAAGTTGAAGGATGAGACTGAGTGTGAGATGGTTGATGTGTTCCACGGTGTTGATGTGTTCTACCCGGCGGAAGGAGAGGGAGAGGTTGAAGGATGAGACTGAGAGTGGGGTGTTGATGTGTTCCACCCGGAGGAAGAGGAGGTGTGCGGAAGTTGGGCATGAGTCTTGTGGGAAGACTGGTGTGGAGTTGGAGGATGTGGGAGAGGAAGGAATTGAGTCTTGTGGGAAGACTGGTGTGGAGTCTTGTGGGAAGACTGGTGTGGAGTCTTGTGGGAAGACTGGTGTGGAGTCTTGTGGGAAGACTGGTGTGGAGTCTTGTGGGAAGACTGGTGTGGAGTCTTGTGGGAAGACTGGTGTGGAGTCTTGTGGGAAGACTGGTGTGGAGTTGGAGGATGTGGGAGAGGAAGGAATGGAGATGGGAGAGGAATGACTGGGTGTGGGAATGAGAAAGATTTGATGTGTTTGGCTGTTTATTGGAGGGTGCTGTGCAGAGAATGTGATGGGTGGAGTGTGAGAGTTTTGAGGTGTTCCTGCCTGTTGTTAGGGAGAGTTTGGGCTATGTTTTTTGATTGATTTGTGACTTGTGAAAAATGTCATGTCTATAACATTTTTCTCATTGTGGTAGGGAGGTGTGGCGAGACAACGTTTTTTCATGCCTTGTGGTTATTAGTATTATTAGAAATGTTTACTATGCGTCTGCTGAGCCGTAGCCTTAGAGGTTTTTTCATTGCCCTGAGCCGGTGTCAGTACAGAATTGACCCCTGTGCATGTGAATAACTTGAAAGCGTTACCAGTGTAGTGGACTTCACTGGCGTTTTAGCGCTGACCAACCAGTGAATTTCAACTTGTGAATTGACCAGTCAGAGTGGGGTGGGATGGACAGTAGTGATTGGACTGGCTGGACTTGGTGACGTCAGCGAAGTTATTTAAACAAGTGTCGCCGGATGCTCGAGGCGTCATATCATTTATTTTTAGTGAAGCAGCGACATCGGCGCCCTGCTTGGTGTTTCTTCCATTGGCAGTGGCCATGTAGGGATGGAGAAGGAAAGAGTGTCAAGTGCGACCATTTCCGTCGTTGTGGAAGGAGAAGGAAAGAGTGTCAAGTGCGACCATTTCCGTCGTTGTGGAAGGAGAAGGAAAGAGTGTCAAGTGCGACCATTTCCGTCGTTGTGGAAGAAGAAGGAATGCCAGAGAGAGAGAGAGAATGAAAGAATGCCAAGTTTCAGCTGTTTCATCGACTGTGGTGATTTCCCTCCAGGGTCACCGGCTGCAATGTCGGTGCACTCAGACCCCCTCCTCCCCCCAATTCCAACCCCGGTGCTAACGCGGTGAGCGTGGGGTTTAGGTCCGTGCTTCTCCACCTGCACGTTTTTCATCGAAAGGGTCAGATAAGTACATTTAGTTAATTACCTCGGCTCGGGCAGACATCTTTCTTTTCATTGTTTTCTTTTTACTTGTCTCGCTTCAAATTGCTGAACTGAATTGATTGTTTTCTACTTGCATTCTATGCATTTATTGTAGCGTTTGTCGCTCAGTCACCATTCACTGGTAAATGCATTCATGAAAATTAAACTACTTCCTTTGAATTGATACCGTTTTTGCCATTACTTCATTTAGACAATTACCATCTAGCGTGTGAATGGAGGAATGAAGGTGCGTGCTTTGGTTCTTCCCCTAGACATTTAAACGAGTTAATTTGATCAAAGAACAAGTACGTATCGAGCTACTCATGACCTTGGCCTTTCGCCAGGCCTTACGCATAGCCGGGTAAAAAGGGTTGTCGTGACATCGCTCAATACTGGACAGACAGACAGACGGACGGACGGGCGGACGGGCGGACGGACGGACGGACAATGATTTGCGGATAGACAGACAGATGGCCGGCCAGTCGACTGGCACGTGACTGGGTAAGTAGAGAAGCCTACGATACCATGAATGGACGACGAGTAGAAGATGAGTGGAGGGAAGGGCGAGTGGAGATATGAACGGTTGGATGGATGGACGGGCGGATTGATTGATGAATAGTGAATTGAAGTACACGCACAAATGTCCATAGAAAGCAGAAGTAGGAGAGATGAATGCACTCAAGAAGATTATCATTTCCAAATGAAGTACGCTAAGCAATAGATTTTATAAGCAACATCGTGTGTGTGTGTGTGAGTGTGTGTGTGTGTGTGTGTGTGTGTGTGTGTGTGTGTGTGTGTTTGTGTGTTTGTGTATGCGTGTGTGCATGCATGTGTAAGTGTTGCAAATGTGTCTATACATACATAGACAGACAGACAGACAGACAGACAGACAGACAGACAGACAGACAGACAGACAAACAAACAGACATAGAGAGAGAGAGAGAGAGAGAGAGAGAGAGAGAGAGAGAGAGAGAGAGATTGATATTAGACAGACAGACAGACAGACAGACAAACAGACAGACAGACAGACAGACAGACAAACAGACAGACAGACAGACAGACAGACAGGTAGGTACGTAGGTAGGTAAGTTGGTAGGTAGGTAGGTACGTAGGTAGGTAGGTAGGTAGGTAGGTAGGTAGGTAGGTAGGTGAACGGACGGACGGACGGATGAATGGATGGATAGATAGTTTCAGTAGGTACAAACTGTAGATATATGGATGGATGGATGGATGATGGGAGGGAGGGAGGGAGGGAGAGAGAGAGAGAGAGAGAGAGAGAGAGAGAGAGAGAGAGAGAGAGAGAGAGAGAGAGAGAGAGAGAGAGAGAGAGAGAGAGAGAGTTCTTTCAATGGAATACTGCACATTGCGATAACTCATTTCCTTTCCCTCTTCGTCACGCCCCTCACGTCTCTCTCTCCTCTCTACCCCTTTCTACTCTGACGGCCTGTGTTTGCATCCCTGAGTCGTTCCTAGCTCCGTTATGAGTTAGCAGGCATTGTAACGATATTGGAGTGTACAGATGGGCGGGGAGTAGTGAGAGACACAGATCTGTGCTGGTTATTGGCTCCGGGCTTTCCATGATGAGCTCGTGCGGCAGCAGCTCGTGGTAACTGCGAAATTACTGGTCGTGTACGTGTACTCAGCAACTGCTGTCCCCGTTTGGCTTGAGTGTTGTTTACCTCAGCATCGCTACGTGTGCCTCAGTTTTATGACCATCGCATCGCTGGGTCATCTGAGCATACGGAAAGTGACTTCATACCAGTGGCCTTGTCGCGCTGATGTCCTCTTCACGAGGTCGACATATTGACATGAAAAGGAAAAGTATGATGTGTCCATCTAGAGAATGGTTTCAAAATGCTTGTGATTAGGTTTATCGATTTCACGAGCGAGCACGCACGCACGTATGAACGTGTAATGTAAACACTTGTGCGTGCGTGAGTGAATGTATGCGTGTGTGTGTGTGAGTATGGGCACCGGTGAGCGAGTGTAGCGTGTACGTGTGTGTATGTGTGTGTGTGTGTGTGTGTGTGTGTGTGTGTGTGTGTGTGTGTGTGTGTGTGTGTGTGTGTGTGAATGCGTACGTTTATTAAACTGGCTGCATTAATTGTCTCAGGATATGCAAGTGGGTAAAAATTCGCGCTTGCGTGTGTGTGATTATAGGGACATGATCAAATACTTGTCCAACGTCCCGTTTGGTTTTGACAGCAAATGACTTGTTAGTCATGTTACAGGCAGACAAACCATTGAATACTTTAATAGTGCACAAGGTCATTGATCCGGGATTATTGAGATGAAATATTTTCATTGAGTGACATGCCGTGTTTGCCATTTGAATTACCGTTGACTGTTTTGCTCTTCAACTCGCCGCAGTCAGGAGGTGGCCGCAGTGTTTCACTCACGAGCATGCCCCATTCTGAGGCGGATGTCTCAGACGCACTCTTAACGCATTATACGCGATCACTCTCGTGGGTCTGAGGCGCGTTTCCTTTCGAAAGATGGTTAAATACTCTTAGGAGATGGGCGCTCAAGGAGAGGACCTGAGTGGACAGGTTCAATCAGGAGAAAAGCTTTGGGCTTCGCGAGCACTCGCTTCTGAGGAACCCTTTTCTGTTTTGTTACGAGCTAGAGGCCGAGTCTTCCCGAAAGGCTTCTTCCCACTCCGCTCCGCTACCATGTCGGTCCTTGTTGTTTTTGTTGCGCTCGTCTCTTCGCAATGTCCTGTTCCTACGGGGATTCTCCTAGCTTGCGCAGGGAAGTCGAAATTCACAAACTCTGTTGACCGCTTTCAATAAAACTTTATTCACGCACTGGTCGATACACAGCAGTTACAATCAGTAAGCAGTATCGACTAACAACTTCACTCTGAGCACAATGCTGCAGAGGACGCTCCTTACAAAGGAGGACCCGCTTTTCTTCTTGTTAAGCTATCACCTTAACTCTGTCATGTGCTCTCTCCTGTCGCTTTGTCGCGCTTTATATACCTTTACACAGGTTCCAGAACCTTCCAGATCAGAATTGAACATCCCCCCCCCCCCCCTCCCCCCTCAAGCTCCAGCAGCTACGCGACTGACGTCACGTGACACAGCCAAGACAAATTTAGCCCGGCTCCGCCGCTTCACCATGCAACAGCATGAGCGGAGAGGCTGATGTAAACAGCCCGATTGCCTACGATGTTCCCGTGCGTTTTAGAATCTTCGCAACATTTTCTTTTTCGATCCTTTTTCTTGGCCCCGCCGTTGCGTCTTGTAAATAAGTTTGGCCAGATCGAGTTAATAGCTTAACCACCCACCACCTAGAATACCTACTCTGTACACAGGATTATCTTCAGAATTAGTGAATAGTGAATTGATGTGTCAGACAGAAGCCCTGACAAAAAAGGGATTTGGCCACGTGTTGACAGTGACCCATGAATAGCAGTAGTCGTGTTTCCCCCCAAAAAATTAATCTCTTGCTGAGATGGACGTGCTAGTTTGCTCTTTTTTGTGTGTGGTTAGGGCGCCATGTTTTCATTTTTAGAACCGTTTGCACCACTAATTCCTTGCTGTGTTACACCAGGAACAATGGGAAAATCTGTGTTGTTTTTTATCCTATTGCTCATACTGAATACCTTGTATAGAAAATAATAACCCCCGCTGAACACAGTTATTGATTCTTGTCATATTGCTGCGCTCTGTAGACAAAAACAGTCACTTTGATTTCTTCCATGTTTATCTTTAGACGTCGGCCGGCCGATGCATACCGCTCTGTGCAATATAAATTCAAACGTTTGTCTTGAGAGATCAGTAGTGAAAAAGAGTAAAATCGATTTCGAATAAATTTAGGCATTCTGATTGCTTCAGAAACTCGTACGATGGATGAAGTATGCATCCTCTCGCAAGGTTTTCTTTTCGTTATTGGTCTGGATTTGGTATAGGTCAGAGTGCACGGCACATATTAATCTAAATTGGGCACGTCATGGATATTCTTGGCTGTCAAAGCATAAGGTTTTGCATGAGTCTTGTTTGAGGAAAAACGCGCACAGTGTCTCGATTTCTGCCTGACTATCTTTATAGAACTTTTCTTTCTTTATTGACATTTTCAGTGCTTTTCGAGGCATTCCTGTCATTTTATAAATGTAGTCAGTGGGATACCGGGAAACATACATTGTATGTTCATATGACGGAATGATTGCGATAGAATTGAATGGATCATTTCTAACCCCGCTACGAGAAATTGATTCCCCATTGGCCTGTTGAAAACAGTTGTCTGGAAATATTATTTTGATTCAAGGAAGGAAAATAGACGGGGGAAATGAGCTTGTCTCTGATATTTTGGAGCTGTTGACATACTTGTCGCGTTTGAGATTTCTAGGGAATGGTATCAACGCAGAGATAAGCGGATAATGTTCTTAAACTATCTTGTGATTCCTATTTAGAGTGTTCAGTATCCCACTATCATATCAGTGGTTGCTCCGTTCACACTTGTATCCTTATACATTTTATCTGTAATCATTTGTCTATTAATCATTTAGCTTACCGTTCTTTGACAAACTTCTCAAATCCAGTCTTCTTTGTCTCATCATTTTATCTTCCAGCTAACCGTTCGGGTATTCAATCTGTAATCCAAAACTTGATATCAGATAATCTTGTTTTTGCCCAGTCTCCACGTGTCTGGATAAACTCTCCACATGTTTGGCTTGTTCATCGTAGCGCAGGTCTGTCAGAATAACTTGGCGTTAATCGGCACAGTATTCCTAGATAGATCTGTGTGTGTGTGTGTGTGTGTGTGTGTGTGTGTGTGTGTGTGTGTGTGTGTGTGTGTGTGAGAGAGAGAGAGAGAGAGAGAGAGAGAGAGAGAGAGAGAGAGAACGGATTTTCGCTAAAGAAGATCTTATTTCTTTTACATAAAGACTTACAACGCATAACACAGTCTCAAACTGCTTCACATTGCACTTCCCTGATCCTTGACCCCTTCATGCAATTTGTCGCTTGAGAACAAACCGAGGCAGATTCCAATGTCGTAGGGATGGTCTGCGAGAACATAGCGTGAATGGAGAAAATGTGCCCAGCTCCACTCGGTGCTGTAGTTTTGTTTTGGGGTTGAAGTTTCTAGTTTGCTTCCGACCGTTTACAAGTGGCATCCAACACTTCGGAAGGGCCTCCGTTGCCTTCACTTTGGTGTCC
This sequence comes from Theodoxus fluviatilis, assembly GCA_034096865.1. Taxonomy (NCBI): domain Eukaryota; kingdom Metazoa; phylum Mollusca; class Gastropoda; order Cycloneritida; family Neritidae; genus Theodoxus; species Theodoxus fluviatilis. The sequence goes on along the minus strand of JAWQFJ010024074.1, from coordinate 20,073 downwards.
AATATCATGAGACACGTGCAGTTGAAATCAGAGAAGGGTTTTGATTCAATAAGAGAAAGAAGGGGAACGTTGCTTTAAGTGGTTGTCTTCTTATTTAGGGCAAGTGTTTTGCCTGTCTTTGAAAATCTTAGAGTGAGAATGTATTTTGTTTTCCGACCTGAAGGACGTGGTATTACAAACAGTGCTGGTTTGTATTTCGTGTCACATGGAGTTGGTTGATGTCATGTGGGACTTGTTGCTCAATGTCGCTCCATCAGTCCATTTTAATTTGTAGTGCTAATAAAATCAACTCTGTTTTTTTATCCCCTCGCTACATACAAGCTCTTCTACGTTACCTCATCATGCTCATGACAAGAATCGGTATTTCGTGTCAACCATATTGACTCTTTTTAACCTTATATGAAAATTGTTAACAGCTACACACATGCCGTGGTAGTACACCTTTTTTTCCTGTATGTTTGTCGTCATTGACCGCCTATCCTACATTCCCTTCTTCAAGTTCGTCTCGTACTTTAGCCTCTCAAGGCTGCCTCAAGCCATTCACAAACTCCATCACCGTCCGTCAAGACAGTCAAGCAGGCGCCGTCAGATGCAATCGGGATTAGGTGTTCCCTCGAGTCCTGGCGACGCATTCTGTCGTAAGGGTGGAACCTTCATTCCACAGCCATCGCCTCTCCAGTCACACCAGGGTTCCCTGCACTCTCGCAGACCCGGTGCCAGGGGCCTGCAAAGATCGATCGCTGCACCGTAGCTGCGAGGCTGCAGTGAAAGCTTGGGTGAGCCGCCATTTTCGCGCCGAGCACTACGTCATCAGGGAGGAATCATTATCTGGAACTTCAAACGCCAGCAGGGACAGGTTGTTGCTCCCAGGCGCTAACGGTCGATGCTAATCATGGCACCGGGGTCAGCCTCAGAGGCGCAGCAGGCGATCTCGTGGCAGATCCTGTTTTTCCAGGTCGAAGCAACACCGTGACGACTTTGAAAAGAGAGACGTAGGTGATTGCACGATTTTAGCTGTCGAGAGGCAAAACAAGATCAGCTGCAGCTGCAACAGCCACAACAACACAGGAATTGGAATGGGGATCGGATAATGGAGTAGGTTGCAATAGGGTTGGGTGATGGTTGGGGGGTGGGAAGGGGTGAGAGAGAGAGAGAGAGAGAGAGAGAGAGAGAGAGAGAGAGAGGAGGGAGGGAGGGAGGGAGAGAAACAGAGACAGAGAGAGACAGAGAGAGAGAGAGAGAGAGAGAGAGACAGAGAGAGAGAGACAGAGAGAGAGAGGGCGCATCACTGACACATGTACAGACACGCGTGTATGCCCAAATGTTGCATAGGCAAATACTATTCACAAGCGTGGATAGGCCTAAAGTTCCTCATCCTCGTTTCGAGACTCCATTTCTAGTCCAAATGTTATACGTCAGTAGGACAAACGTGCAATCTCATCGCTGACGAAATGGAGCTGATCCACAGGAAGATCCCAATTTTCCTCCCATTTGTTATCTGATTCTTAAAAAGCCAAAGTTACTTCTGCAACTGTTCAAACTCATGCCCTTGCCAAGGCGCACCTGAGACGCTTCAAGACAGGAACTTTTCAAGGCGTGGTTGCCAAGGGCGCCGTGGAGAATGCCCTGGCCTCGGCACGCCAGGCATTTTGGCCGTCAAAGAAACACTTCCCCCACCCCCCACCCCCCACCCCCACCCTCACCCCCAACCCCGCCCCCTCCCCGTCAACGGCAACGCAAGAACGTGGAAAGTTCCAGGCACCACCTACTGCAAGCCAGGGAGCAAAGGCCATGGTGAAGTCGATCTTGTCTCTACTGAAGTGCCAGCCGCTGAGATGAGGGTCTAGCTTTCTCCGTGGTGTGGGTGACTGGAAATTATGCTTCATTCGATAACTTATTTGGATTGGTTTTTAAAAATTAGTATTTAAGTGCAAAGTCGGTAAATTTAACGAAATGTCACGAGCAAAAGTTGACCGACAGAAAAGGTGTAGTTTGGTCTTTTCTCGAGTTAATCCTTTTTTTTTTTGGAAGCTTGAGTTCGGCGCACTGGGGAGAAAGTGAGTTATAGCATTTTAACAGAGCCTCAAATCCTCCCTTACCCTTCTTGATGCCATCAAATTTTAAGAGCAGTCGAGAACATAATCGTTAAACTTAACATGTAAAAGGTGTGTGCAACACAAAGAACACTTCTCGTTCTTTTTTCAGATGGAACAACGGATGAGTTTTTACTTTCCAAAAAAGCGTTTCAGACTCTGCAACGCACCTTTCAGTTAGGAAGTATATGTTGTGAAGTTTCTCGAACCTACTCGCAGCGTCGCAGGCGCAGTTGTCTGTGTTTATCAGTCAGGTCAATGCACTGACCTCGACCGACTTAGGCTCGTGGGCTTGTTATGTCACGTGACGCCGAGTACGGGAGTGTGATAGTATATTCGATATTGTGCTGGTAGTTTCTTGAAATTGTGTAAATGTATATAAGGAGCGAAAGCGAGTCAGAGAGGAGAAGAGCAGATGCCACAGAGTTAAAGGTGAGAGCTTTAAACTCTGTACGAAGCGAGCCTCTGCTGTACTGTGTG
>JAWQFJ010024074.1:0-10000 GCA_034096865.1 Theodoxus fluviatilis | reverse complement strand
TTTATGTTAATAATGTAATGTAATTAATTTTGCCATGTACAATGACGTGAGGATGATAGAATTCATATGCAGGTACAACTGCCGAAACTTAAAAAACTCTAAGTTGCTATCACACAATACGGGTTGTAAAATTGCAGGGGCAATATGTCTTGGAAGTGGGATAGTCATACAACACGGGGATTTTAAGAAATAAGAAACTTATGTAGCTGCTTCAGAATTTCCTTCTATGAACGTTTTGTCAGACCTGTGTATCTCCTGAGAAGACAATATGCTGGTAAATGTCGTCTTCGAAGAAAAGCAAAATCCCACCATGAAACAGTCATTGAACCCGAAGCAGCAGCAGCAGCATCGCTCAGCAGTGCTTGTATTGGAAAGCAACAGGCTGTTGAGACGGGGTTCATTCTCCCGAAGATATAAACACAGACCAGAAAGCATTTGAATTAACATTGAATCTCCTCATTTTTCCGGAGAGCATGTGGCACGTAGATGGCTAGATGAGAGACAAACTTCTGACCGCAGTTACTGGTGGACTATGGTCGAACAGTCGGCAAGCGGAAGAACCGTCATCACCTGGTATTCGAGACCAACCGCCTTGAACACATGCGTGTAGAGCGAACTGCACACACTACTGCTGATGGGAACACTTCTGTAGCCTGCCCTCGATAACGATTTATTTTCAGGGTTTCGGCTGCCATTTTGCCATCGGTGTCAACGAAGACACGCAGTGTGTTCGGTATTCAAGACGACTTTTTTCCCACGACTTCGTTGCTTTGCATTACGTTCTGCAGAGGTCGCCGGCGGTCCGCTTTGTACAGAGTTCACTGATAAAATCAGCAACAAGACCCATGATCAAAATGGTGGTTGTACGTGTGTGGTCACATGATTATGTGTGTGTTGTAAGAGGGTGGGTAGGAGATGAAGGGTCCCATACATGTTCATGTTTAATGTATTCTGTTTGTTTGAGTATATCGTGCGTTAAAACTTCACAGTGTCACTAAGTGCAAGTCTGCCTCTCTCCATACATCCTCAGGCAGTCGGCAGTGTTATTCACGTTCTCACCTCCTTCGTGGCTTTCTTCCCTCTTTATTGATCGTCTTTTTTCTACTCCTTTTCTCCTCATTTCAACGACAGATTAATACCATCGTTCTTGACTTCTTTATACCAGTGTAACAAATAATTAGGGTTCATGCCGTGGGTTCAACCTTTTTGTATGCTGTTCATTCTGAACACTCATTGTGTCTTTTACTAACAATATCGACAATGCATCATCTTCGTTCAGACTAGGGCAAGCGGAAGTAATGTATCATCAGGAAGTTAGGTGCCAAATGGGCTGGATACAAATCATGCAGCTCAGCTGCTGAAGTCCGGCAACAGCCTGACCAGGCTGTGCTACGCAGTGCATGGGTGATTAGCGTTATTGACGGAGACCACGGAGAGCAAGCCCCGGCATTGAAAGGCCCAGGAAAGGAGCGCCAACCCTGCTCTGACGAAGGGGAGTGCCACTGACAAAGGTTCTTACTGACGCTGCCCTGATTGGCCGATGGATGCCGTCCGATTCTCAGGGACACACCCTGTTCGGCCTGCAGAAGCTGAATGAGTCTCATCAGACTGCTGTAGGTGTCTGTAGTCATGGATAGCTATGGTCATCATAGCTTTTGCTGTTATAGTTCCTTCTGGTTGAAGCAATTACACGTTGCAGTGTTCAGAATAGTGAAGCTTGAACAGCTGGACTCTTTTTGGAAGTAAAAGGCACTCCGCACTTTCGGGGGTCGTTGATATCCGTAAAGAGTTATAGGAATCAACTCGTTTTCATCGCGGATGATATTATGTCCAAGTAGACGGTCAGCGCAAAGCCAAAGAAGACAGAAGGAAAGACGTCAGATGCTGCAATGTGGGTAATCATTTTTACTTGAGTGGTAAGTTGAAAACTTATCCACAATTATTGTATTCGTTTCGTACGACCATTCCAGACACAACGACGTGCCGTGTTCTGGAGGGTGTAACGCGCTTATCATAAGGATGCATTCCCCACCTTCAATCTTCCTGGAGCTGCGCTTGCTGCGGTGTTGCTTCTTGTGCTGTGTTCACCTTGGTGCTGATTCTTATTCAGGTTGTGAGGTAACAGAGTGGGATGTGTGGATGTAGGGATGTATGCGTATTTTGAAGAGCGTTATTTGAAAGGAAAAAAACCCCAACACAACAATGCCATGGAGCGATGGAAAGCCTCAGTCGCTGCGCCATTCCATGGCCCAAAATGTCCCCGGATGTGTGTCTCCAGAATTGGACTGGCCAGCCACACCCGGGCCCACGAACGAAGACAGCACAATAGTTGTTATCGTCGGATCGATGGTCTATTGCCCATCTTATTTTAATTAGGTGTCTGCCAGGAACATTTATGAACTATGAATTCGCATTTCAAGGTGTTCGTTGCTACGAGTTATCGAAGACTGCAGTATACTTTAACTAGCAAACCCTATGGAAACATTACGAGTAGTATGAACGAACGCGTGAAATTTATATCGTCAAGAGGCGTACAATTTATATTTTCGGGAGTACTTGTAAACAAGTATGATGGGTTGAAACATTTTTGTCATATCAAATCATGATCATAAATCTTGTTATCTCTCCTCTATTTCGTTTAGTTTCTTAAACTTTCAATCATCCAGTGTTAGGTAGGGAGGAAGAAAGGCCCGAGATAAACTGGAATAGCAAATTTGCCTTAAGTAAGACCGGAAAATATAATTTTTGTATTTATACCGGTCGGCCTTTAATTCCAATCTTTTCTCGGAGGATTCTTAATCTTTCCGTTCAACATTACCCACCGTGACTCCTAGCGAGAGACAGAAGGCAGTTCTCTTGGGAGCGCGGGGCTTCAGTCTGCTTTCTCTCTCTCTAAAAAAGAGTGCAGGGTGCAGGAGCTGGGGAACACCTTGGCTTTGGATGCTGGGCTGTCTGCAGCCTGTTTGTGTAGGGCTTTCGAATGCGGGCATACACGTCAATGCAGACTAGAAGAAAACATCGGATTGGCCTATCGACTGTATCGCCTGTCAGCAATATGGCCTAGGTTTTGTACGCATTGGTATCAATTGGTATTAATTTGAAGTGACATAGGACGGAAACATTCATAGTTACCCGTAACTGATATTTTCTGGATCAAGTTATCATATCATGCCAGGATATTTGCGTTCGATTCTTGACAGATAGATTCAAGAGAGCAGCAGTCATATGCAATCCACCCTGATTCTGTAGTCTTCCCCCTGTTTGCATGTGCCCCTCCCTGCCTTTCAGTCGTAGAACTGTCTGTATAGTAAACACCTTAGTGCAGCCGTCAACCTGCATCAGACCGGAATACTCCCCAAAGAGTGGAGACGGCGCTGTTACCTGTCTGTATGTGTCCTGTCTTACTGTCACGTTGTCGTCAGGAGCTAGAAAACAGTTAATGAAGTGTCCCTCTGCTCAGGGGATAAATTGTAAAGCGTTTTGGGATACAGATGTGGAAGATACACGTAGGTCGCTACATAAAGCCAATACGTTTGCCTTTTACTTAATCGTGACTGGACGCAGCATTACATGACACGGACAGTGGAGTTGAAGACGGACGCATAGTTGACAAGGAGACGGCGATGAACGCTTAGTTTGCTGTGAGCTGTATACCTTACCTATGCATGCTCATCATGAACTCTGTGACTTTGCTAAAGGATACAATAAAGAGGAGCAGGTCAACATATGCAGATGTTGATAGAATGTGGGAATCTCTCGATAGCAAGCTATCTTTTGATACGAAAGAGGTGGTAATATCGATTTTTTTTCTCCTCCAGATTACTGGGACGAACCCGACTGTCAGTAGACTCTCAGATTACCAGCGTGTCCGCTCACTTCTACGACACCATGGAGCGAAAAGAAAGTGGACCGCGCGACCAGAAAGTGCTGCTGCAGGTGAGAAAACAATTCAGTCTTCCTTGCGCTGACTCTGATTTGAGTGTTTTTGCTGCTCTGCTCTCACGCTCTCCCAAGTTAACTCCTTTTTTCTGTTTCCACTGCCTAGCCTGCTTAATGCTGTATCTAGGGCGTGTTAACTCGTTCCTTGTTCTTACAGCAAGCTCGGATTAGCATGGTTGAACCTTTTCTTTCCGAGCAGCTAACTTCATTGACCCTCGATCTGCCTGTAGTATCTCCCGTTAATACATATTGACTAAGACGTGTGGTGCAATGTACAGGCACACTTATGGGCACACGCGCGCGCATGCACGCGCACGCACATACACACACACACACTTGCATACGCATACGCACACACACTCGCACGCACGCACGCACACACACACACACACACACACAAGCACGCATACAGACACACACACACACACACACACATACACACACACACGTACGCGCGCGCACGCACGAACTTAAGCATTTAATGACATAGTTATTGCATATTTTCCTTTTGACGAATGTACCTTAATTATTCATCTCCATCACTTGCATTTGTTCGCCTGTAGAGAAATATTTAAATATTCAGTTTATGATATGAATGTCTCTATCCACACAAAAATTACAGAAAGCTTTTTCTGATTAATTTGTTCTGTGCTCTTTTTTCTGTTCCATTTCGTAGATTTCATTCCATTCCATTCCTGTTTATCCTGTTTAATTCAATTCCATTTCATTCCATTCCGTGTCATTCCATGTCATTCCATTCCGTTCCGTTTCTTCATATTCCTCTCCATTCCATTCCATTCCTTTCTCTGTCTATGTCCTCACCTGGTGGGCGTTCAAGATAGATGCCACGGAGCGGTACGTGAGCGAGGTGCATGCAAGTCAGTCGGCGAGAGTAGCAAAACTGCAAACAGTGAGCAAGATCAGCAAAAACAGTAAAGCTGTGAACGAGAGTAGCAAAACAACAAAGCAGTGAGCAAGAGTAACAAAGCAATAAAGCAGTGAGCAAAAGTAGCAAAACAGCAAAGCAGTGAGCAAGAGTAGCAAAACAGCAAAGCAGTGAACAACAGTAGCAAAATAGCAAAGCAGTGAGCAAGAGTAGCAAAATAGCAAAGCAGTGAGCAAGAGTAGCAAAACTGCAAAGCAGTGAGCAAGAGTGGCAAAACAGCAAATCAGTGAGCAAGAGTGGCGAAACAGCAAAGCTGTGGGCAAGAGTGGCAAAACAGCAAAGCAGTGGGCGAGAGAAGCAAAACAGCAAAGCAGTGAGCAAGAGTGGCAAAACAGCAAAGCAGTGAGCAAGAGTAGCAAAACAGCAAAGCATTGAGCAAGAGTAGCAAAACAGCAAAGCAGTGAGCAAGAGTAGCAAAACAGCAAAGCAGTGAGCAAGAGTAATAAAACTGCAAAGCAGTGAGACAGAGTAGCAAAACAGCAAAGCAGTGAGCAAGAGTGGCAAAACAGCAAAGCAGTGATTGAGAGTGGCAAAACAGCAAAGCAGTGAGCAAGAGTAGCAAAACAGCAAAGCAGTGAACAAGAGTGGCAAAACAGCGAAGCAGTGAGGAAGAGTAGCAAAACAGCAAAGCAGTGAGCAAGAGTGGCAAAGCAGCAAAGCAGTGAGCAAGAGCGACAAAACAGCAAAGCAGTGAGCAAGAGTAGCAAAACAGCAAAGCAGTGAGCAAGAGTAGCAAAGCAGCAAAACAGTGAACAAGAATAGCTAAACAGCGAAGCAGTGAACAAGAGTAGCAAAACAGCAAAGCAGTGAGCGAGAGTGGCAAAACAGCAAAGCAGTGAGCGAGAGTGGCAAAACAGCAAAGCAGTGAACAAGAGTTGCAAAACAGCAAAGCAGTGAGCGAGAGTGGCAAAACAGCGAAGCAGTGAGAAAGAGTGGCAAAACAGCAAAGCAGTGAGCGAGAGTGGCAAAACAGCAAAGCAGTGAGCGAGAGTGGCAATGCGTGACTGACGCACGGTCATCCTGAAGGACCTACTCTGGATCACGTAACGTCACCTCTCTACCTTGAAGGCGCGCCGATGATACTTTCTCTGTTCCTCACCCTCAGCAAAAAAACCTTTGCGCAACCTTTTAACGACCTCTATAACAGGTGACCTGGTGGTGACCTGTAAAAAACGTGAAGCAAGATAACAAAGGAACATTAAGCGGTTGTTTTAAATAGAGCTCAAACAATGGACATTTTTTCGAGTAACAAAGGAAATTGTCGCTAGAAATTTCGCGCAAACAAACAATGGGCAAATTTTAAACTAAAGAAAATTCAGTACTCAAATAAGACTTTAAAAAATGAAAATATGCATTATTTGTCTGCTACGGAAAGCAAATCTGTGTTACTTTCAGTTGAACCGTTTTTTTTCTTTATACTCAGTTTACGAAAAAAAGCCTTAAGTTTAAAATTCGCACGTTTTCTCTGAATATATTTTCAGCGACCTTTTAATGTTTCGTTTTTGTAATGTTTCACTCCTAGCACACTGTTGCCAAAAAACAACAACATTATACTTGAATATTTCCCCACTATTTGTCTCAAACTCAAGCAACCTTCCTGCATTTTAGCACTGTTTCGCTTGACCTTTGTTATCGAAGGAGACCATTTTAGTCGGCCATTTGTCCACTGTACACAATTCAAGGCAACAACTGAGCACGTCCTTGTTCTTTTTATTGTACCTTCCCGCGCTCTCTCCGCAGCCCACGCTGGTGGAACTGGGGGTGCCCCCGGCCTGGGCAGACACGGGGTCCGGCTCCAACCGACGGCGGTCCACCATCCACTCCTACAACCTGGTCCACTACAGCACGCTGCCACGTGACCAGGACACGCAACGCCAGGTTGCCACCATGACGTCAGCACGGGCCTACAAGAATGTGCTGGCCACCTCCACCGCCTTCATGTTCATCTACACTGGCTTCGTCTCCCTGCAGGGCCTCCAGTCCACGCTGCACCACGAGGTAGGTACGCCATAGGACTGTCTGATGGAAGGAAAACGGGACTTGTGGGATGTGGTAGAGGGATGATTGAGATTATGCAGGTTTTGGAGGTTCTTCACCGTGTGTGTCAATAAAATTACTCTTTTTGTCTATGTTATTGTACGTGCTATTCCCCTCGGCCTACGTATCATAAGGACAAAATAGGCGTGTATTCAAAGATGGAATGGGTTTTGTCCTACCGAATGTCTCGCGCCTTTTTTTGTTCATGGACAGCCTTTTAAAACTTTTTTTTCCACTCAATATCCATATAAGGGTAAGATGGGCGTGGCTTCAAGGAAGGAGTCGGTGTGGCTTCCTTAATATTTCACGTCTGTCTCTGTTCAAGGGCGTGATGGGTGTCGTCTTCCTTGTTTCTTGTTATCCATGTAAGGGCAAAACATGCTTGGCTTCAGGACTGACTGATGTTATCTCGCTATGTTGTTTCCTGCCACCTTCTTTCAAGACGAAATAATTATGACCCAGTGTATGCCCCATGACTCTCTGTTCCAGGTTGAGTTGGATGCCATCTTTCCTGACTCTCGTTAACAGGATAGACTAGCCATATGCTCCGTGACGAGAGGGGTGTGGCTTTCTATAATCGGGGCTCTGTGCCAGCTGTCACAGCGCTCGCCTGCAGTCACTTACTACTAGCGGTCGCGGCGTTCGAGTCTGCGAGCCTTAGAATTGCAACCGTGGGCTAGGTGTTCAACTCGCATTGCTTCTCCCCTTCTCGGTGTAAAACCGGATACCTGTCGGAGTAGAGGTGGCATGCTGCAGTGTGATTAACCCTTGTGTGCGGCCGTGAGCTAGCTCCAGGGTGGAATACTTTGCAGGGAGTGGAGATGGCGCTGATGCCTGATTTGTGCGTCATATTTCTCTGTCTCTGTGTTCGTCGTCAGGTGCCCTTGGGGAATTGATCAAGCCACCTAGTAGTGATCAGGAGATAAAGGGCTCAGCGGTTCGAAGCCCGCACATAGATGATATGTGGCAATATATGTATACAAAACCAATACCTTTACCTTTTAACCTTTGTGTCTCACTCCTCTCTCCTCCAGGACGGGGTGGGCGTGGTTTCCCTCAGCTGTTTCTACGGCAGCACGGTGGTGTCGTGCCTGCTGGCTCCGTGGCTCATCAACACCATCTCGGCCAAGTGGACCATGGCGGCGGGGCTGGCGCTCTTTGCTGCCTACTTTGCCGCCAACTTCTACCCTGTCCACGCACTGCTGGCACCCCTGGGCGTCGTGCTGGGGCTCATGGCGGGCCCGCTCTGGAGTGCGCAGGTGGGTGGGCTTTAGGGGTGGGCAGTGGCGGTGGGGGTTTGGGCCTCGGGAGAGGAAAGGAAAGAAGGAAACAGTAGTTATGCTGATAAGTTGTGTAACATTTACAGAGATGTGGTCGAAAATGATTTTATGCGAAAACAAGAGAGCAATCTGAAAATGCAAAACTCCATAAAAGAAACCATAAATACTCTCCCATGGCCTGTATACATAACTCGGGCAGGGTTTTCTGCTAGTTTAGTTCATTCAAATACACTATCTTTGTCTTTGGTACATTGTAGCGCTGAGACAGCTAGCATTATTCAAAGACACTGTCTAGATAGTGTCTTTGCATTATCTGAGTGCGGGAACGCATACGACCGGGTCGTCAATAGTTTGACGTCAACTTCGAGATGTGCAATAAAATATCTCTTTATGCTTTCAATTCCCAAACTTCGTAACAGATAATCTCCGCAATGTATTGGATTGTTTCTTGGATGACATCCTGACCTTTAATTTCACCACAATCCGTTGTGAACGTTTCGAGTTATTTTGCTTAAAAAAACTAACATGGCGGAGGTAATGAAGCAAAAAAAGGCATGAACTTAGTTTTGTACAAATCTAGAAATAAACAAATTTGATGTGTGTGAGGACTAATTAAAAACTTGAAATCCCAGCCCTTAAAGTTTTCCCGTGATTGTGCCATATCATCTTGCACATGTACAGCTGTATCTTGCATGTTATTGACCAATAAACTGTATGAGAAAAAAAATTATGGATGATGATTTGTAGATAATGGAGAAACAGTGGTGTTGCAGGGACGTTACGCGATGAGGGTTTAATAGAGTTGTTGGTGGTCACAGAATATGAAAAATGCTCTTGTCGTTTGAGAGAGGCATGTGGAAAATATGATGTAATAAGTGGAAAATGTCGATGTGGTAAAGAATGATAAACGATAATGTTTGATAATGAAGAAAGGAGGAGGAGGAGGAGGAGGAGGAGGAGGAGGAGGAAGAGGAGGAGGAGGAGGAGGAGGAGGAGGAGGAGGAGGAGGAGGAGGAGGAGGAGGAGGAGGAGGAGGAAGAGGAGGAGGAGGAGGAGGAGGAGGAGGAAGAGGAGGAGGAGGAGGAGGAGGAGGAGGAGGAGGAGGAGGAGGAGGAGGAGGAGGAGGAGGACGACGACGACGACGACGATGACGATGATAGAAACGCTGATCTGACGACACTCAGTGTAATGCACTTGTTTGTTTGAAATCAATGTAACTTACCCTTGACACTTGACCTTTGCCACAGGCGACCTCTCTGACCAGCGTGGCCCTCATCCATGCCCAGCATCAAGGCATGGCAGAGGCGGATGACCTCATCAACCGCTTTATGGGCATCTTCTGGGGCGTGTACCGCACCTCGCAGGTAGGGACATGGGGAAATTGCAACACGTATGAGGTCTACTCGATGAGTCTTGAACTGTGTCCAGAAGTGATAGAGAAAGAAAGGGCATGTATAGAAATGAGGTAATTAGTTATTAAATTACCAGGTGGAACAACTAGTGCATGGCGCGATTGGTTTAATGAAGACTTGGCATTATTAAAGCACGATGATGAAATTTAAAGATCTGAAATGAAGTTAGTGGCACGTGTGATGAAATTGTACCTCGGCACAAAAGTAGAATGAGCTTTTATTGCCACGAAGAAATTAAATGACAGGAAGAGCTTAGCTACCATACAGCTAGGGATATGAAAGAAATCTCAAATTCTAACATCATAGCCTTTAACGGGAACAGATATGTATTGCCAATTACACAGAGGAGAGGTATTATTGAACTTTGAAGGTTCCGCCCGTATCTC
>JAWQFJ010024071.1:0-45919 GCA_034096865.1 Theodoxus fluviatilis | reverse complement strand
ATGAAGGTTTGCGAGCAGCTGATGAAGGTTTGCGAGCAGCGGCCGGAGCTTTTGGAGCAGCGGATGGAGGTTCGGGAGCAGAGGGTGGGGGAGCAGCTGATGGGGGTTCGGGAGCAGCAGATGGAGGTTCGGGAGCAGAGGGTGGGGGTTCGGGAGCACAGGGTGGGGGTTCGGGAGCACAGGGTGGGGGTTCGGGAGCACAGGGTGGGGGTTTTTGAGCACAGGGTGGGGGTTTGGGAGCACAGGGTGGGAGTTCGGGAGCACAGGGTGGGGGAGCAGCAGATGGAGGTTCAAGAGCAGCAGATGGGGGTTTGCGAGCAGCAGATGAAGGTTTGCGAGCAGCAGACGGAGTTTTTGGAGCAGCAGATGGGGGTTCAGGGGAAGAGGGTGGGGGAGCAGCGAATGAGGGTTTGGATGAAGGTTTGCCTGCGGATGGGCTCCAAGCGGTGTGCGGCTCAGGCTGAGGTTGCAGAAGAGTGATGTCGATACCCTTCATAAAGAAGGATATCATTATTCGCCTCAGATACTTTTCATAGCGAGTGGGCTCCTGCAAGAAGTGGCTCCATAAGATCTCAAACCATGGACCACTCAGCTGCCTAAAAAGTTGTGGATCCAAGGTAGCAATGATGGCACAAAGGCATGCAACGATGCCACACACGTTGCTGCATTGTTGCAGGGGAAAGCTTCTTCACTCCGGCGAGCAGCGGTGAGGATATCCCGTGGGCGTCTGTGTGTGCATCAGTTCTGGGGCGGGGAGGTGGGGCAAACCGAGGAGGAAAGTGTACCTTTGCAGCTCCTGCACGAGGTCCGGCGGATATCCCCACGCCATACTGTCCCCATACAATACAGTCTCTTGCACTAAGTCCACAATCACCAAGACCCACTGACTGCCTGGCATGCGTGTTGTAGACAGATACACCTTGTCATTGGCTTGCTTGCCAACATTCACAACAAATATCAGCTTTGTAATTCTTGCAATATCCCACCGCCTCATAATCCTCATCAGTTCGTCCAGACTCGATGTTGCGAGGGAGAGGCAAATCGTCTCGCAAGCATCAGGCTTCAGTAGCTGTTGCCGATTGGTTTCATCTAGCAACCATGTTATGTGGCTGTTTAGGATCCAGCCCTCGTTGCCTTCAGCGCAGAGTGCTGCCATCTCATCAAGGTAGCTACCTGAAACATAAACCAAACAGTAACACAAGCTGAAGGTGATGGTGGTCAAAACAAAAATCCTGGAACATTTGAGCCTGACCAAAATCACACAAGTTTTTTTCTCTCAAAACAGCGGAAGCAGGAAGTTTTTTTCGCCTGAATAATCTTTTTTTTCCCCTTGAACCCACACCCAGTTCTGTGTTTATATGATCCAGTAGTCCAAGGAGAAATTACACAATTTCTATGTTAGGTTGTTTCTTTACTTTTATACTAATTATAGTATCTACGGTACAAGCGACGGTGATGTCATATATGTAGATATGCCTACATAAATGCCCAGTACTACGTTCTGTAAACAAAATAGTAATGATTAGTATTAGTAATGATTAGTAATGATCCGCCGTTAATAATAGTAATTTTGGTCAAGCTCAAACATACCTTTCAGCAAATGTTCCATGATGAACTGAAGCTAAAATGATTCATTTGAGAGAAAAAATGGGATTTTTCCACAAAATGGTGGGTTATCTTCCTATCAACAGGAACCAGAAAGTGATGGCATCATTTGGTGTCAGGTGGTAAAGGGTTAATATGTACCTACGCGCAGCAGCCCTTTTAAGGCAATAATACAGTGGTGTCAAACACTGATAACACCAATAATTGGTTAGTACAAAATAATGTTCTGGTCCCAGTTGTGGTTTTTCTTCAGCAGTATGATTAACACAAAAATCGGTTCGTTCAAAAGAATAAAAACCGCTGGCGCTGAACCTCCAGGTTTTGGCACAACAACAAAAAAAGATCGGGTTCGAACCCGCAACCTCTCGAGAGAACTATTGATGCATTCAACATACATCTTTGACGGTACTACTATTGACCGCAATACCCCGCAATACCCCGCAATACCCACAAATATACCGCAATACCACCAAATATGCAACTCGTACTTGCGTCAAATCGCCGTAGTTTGATGTTTGCTTCGTCCAAAGAACATACGTTACATAGACATAAAGAAGCGTCACTCCGCGATTTTAAGCAAGACGAGATTTAGAGTTGCGTCCCTTGTTTTGGTTGGCTGGCAGGCGAAATCAATGCTTGGAGCGATTATGCTCTAGCTACCTATTTTATGAGCCAGTGAGTCTCTCAAATTGACAATAAACTGATGACTGCTCTAGTGTTTAAACTGCCAAGACTTATCCGACAGGCAAATGAAGACAACGAGTTTAGATCTGATAGGTGGTCATTCAATGATCATAGTATACTATGTTTGGCCAGAAAACAACATTGAAACTGATGCGATGTTTCGATATCCTAATACGCTCAAAATACTTCTACTCAATTTTGAGACACATGGGTCGCCAAAAACCATACAAATTCAACTAAACTTTCGGACCGATACACAGAAGCGACCGCATCACGAAGGGACGTAACTCTCGGAAACAGTCAAACTACGGCGATCGCATTAGATCAGTCTTGGCAGCGTTCAGCGGGCTAAGTAAACATCAAACTACGGCGATTTGACGCAAGTACGAGTTGCATATTTGGTGGTATTGCGGTATATTTGTGGGTATTGCGGGGTATTGCGGTCAATAGTAGTACCCAGATTTGATAAATTAATGCTGTTCAAGGGTTACATTTTCGAAACGAAACGACCCGCATCGTAAAAAATCCTTCTGTCTCCTTCACCAACGTTCTGGAAATTATTCATTCTCGCATGGGTTCCCCGAAACTCTAAATGACGTCAATCTAAAAAGATACCCATAATTTCTGCTGTTACGTCAATTGAAATGTTGAGACAGAAAGCTTCTAAGTGGGACTGAATTTCAGATCGTACATGCAAATGACGTCATGCTATTAATGACGTCAAATTTGGCTTTGCCGTCAAATGTCATTTCAATAATTTTTCGACCGGTAATTTCGAGAATACGACCTTAGAAAACCACTTTCTCTTCAAGCCTCGATTCTGAAAATTTAATACATTCAATCGGACCTAACTTCCAGTTAGTGTGCAAAATCTCAAGGAAATCCGTCCAGTAGTTTTTGAGATATAAGCCGTGGAGACGGGACAGACAGACAGACAGACAGACTAATAAAGTCTGTAGGACCTCCAGTAAACCTGGAGGGATAATCCTGGTCTCTTCAGATTCACCTTATCAGGACTCCACGGTACCCTCGAAATGGCGCTAATAGGGCGCAAAGAAGGATGTGGGTACATTTAAAGGACTGTTTTGACAATGACACACACACACACACACACACACACTTCTAATAACATTGAGGGCTGTTGGGATACAGGGCTGGGGTCAGTCTATCTCATCCCAATACACCCCCAATTATTCCTATGGGTTTTTACAGAATGACTGCTCGTAAAAGTCCTTGATCCCATTAAATGGTTGTATCTGGTTGAAAGCCCTACTGGATGCAAGAAATTAAAGGAACAAAAGACACTGAACAGTGTGTTCTAGGGGTTTATCCACAGCTGCAAAAACAACTTTACATTGTCCTACAACCTTGTGCAGTTGAAGTCACTACCGTCTGCGATAAATTGACTATTTATATAATTTATCATTTTTTTTAACAGCCCAATGACATAAACAGTAAATAATTCCTTGCAAAAACAAAACAAGACTCATTTCACCTCAGAACCTGAATCTGCAAGGGAGTGTGTTAATCACTCAGCATCGCATAAATGTTTGAAGTGAAAAATGACAAAATTAATAATCTAATCTACTAACCATATCTGGTGCGACGCAAGGTTGGGTAATTCCATATGAGATTCTTGAACTCATCCATATCATCAAGACGTGGAACACCGTGATGTTTCAAGTAGTCACCATCCAACCACGCAGTCTCCTTTCGGAACTTCCGCGGTTCTGCCCACCTTCGTGGTGGATCTGCAACATTAAAGTTCCATGCAATTCAGCCTGGAAAAGCTACACATTTTGTTCAGACATCTGCAGCTTCAAAAAAGCCTTTAATCCAACAAAAATCACAAAGTATAGACACACTCACACAGTAACAAATTGAAAAGTTGAGGCAATAATTCAGATAGTTTGAGACAAGCTTTGAATTTACTACTTTGCTACTAGTACTAAGAAAGAGACTGTTTCACTTTCAGTCATGTGTGCCATAAAATGTAAATGCTTCCCCAAACAACAACCCCCCTACTAGCCCCCCAAAAAACAACAACAAACAAACAACAACAACAACAAACAAACAAACAAAACACAGGTAAAAAAAAATACACTTGACTTTTTCCCCATATACTGATCACATAGGCCCTATAGGTAATATTAAAGACACAAGCCTAATGAATAAACAAGAAGGGCAAAGCCCATACGACTCACATGCTTGACCTTGACCTTTACATGACCTTGACCTACGTGTGACATTCAAGGTTTAGGTCAAACAACTAAACCTAGCAATGACGTCATACACTAAGAACTGCTTTACACATTTTTCCTACCAAAATACACGTGACCTTGACCCAAGGTCAAGGTCATCCAAGGTCATGCAATACAAAGCTGTTAATTCAAGACATAGGAAGCACAATGGTGCTTATTGGCACTTTCTACCATGAGATATGGTCACTTTTAGTGGTTCACTACCCCATTTTGGTCACATTTCATAAGGGTCAAAGTGACCTTGACCTTGATGATATGTGACCAAATGTGTCTCATGATGAAAGTATAACATGTGTACTACAATGTTATGAAGTTTGGAAGAGTTATCTTCTATAGTTCAGGGTCAAGGTCACTTCAAAATATGTATACAATCAAACTTTGAAGAGTTCCTGTGACCTTGACCTTGAAGCAAGGTCAAGTCACTGTGTACGTTTTTGTACGCCTTGTCATCCTACACATTCATGCCAAATTGGGTGTTGATAGACTTAATAGTCTCCGAGAAAAATCCAACGTTAAAGTTTTTTACGGATTAAAGGACGCCCTTACACCCGGTCTGCCCAGACGCCAGGACGGACGCCTGGACCCCCGGACGGACGACACGGGTGACCTAGTATAAAAGTATAACATGTGTACTACAATGTTATGAAGTTTGGAAAAGTTATCTTTCATAGTTCAGGGTCAAGGTCACTTCAAAATATGTATACAATCCAACTTTAAAGAGCTCCTGTGACCTTGACCTTGAAACAAGGTCAATCAAACTGGTATCAAAAGATAGGGATTACTTTGCCCTATACACCATATATAGGTCAGGTATCCAATCTCAAAAACTTCAGAGACAATTGAGAAAATGTGAAAAATGGCTGTTTTTTATACAACATTTACGGCCCCTGCGACCTTGACCTTGAAGCAAGGTCAAGTCACTATGTATGTTTTTTGAGGCCTTGTCATCATACACCATCATGCCAAATTGGGTGTTGATAGATTTAATAGTCTCCGAGAAAAATCCAACGTTAAAGTTTTTCACGGACGCCCGGACGCCCGGACGCCCGGACGGACGACACGGGTGAGTACATAGACTCACTTTTGCTTCGCATGTGAGTCAAAAAAACAAATGTATGAATATACTATAGACCTGGGCCCGTATCCAGAACGGCGATTTATCTTTTTAACACTCAATTTATCCCCTAACCCCAATTTATCTAGATCGGTTAGATAAGGTACGCTCGTCAGAGGATCCTAGGTTGTGCTTTGCTATATATACTGGTTGCCAGCCAAGGGAGAGCGGAACAGACAGTTGGAATCGTCTGAGTTGAGAGATAAAACGGGGTTAAAATAACTCGCCCTGGGCCCGTATCAGAACGGCGATTTATCTTATTAACACTCGATTTATCCCCTAACCCCGATTTATCTTGACTTCGGGTTAAATTGTCCTACCCATGACGGCGATTTAGCCCTAAACTCGCGTCAAAGCAGAGGGTCAAACTATTCTCCAGCAGATGTCGGCAAGATAAATAGATAACGCTGGGTTATCGAGAGAGGCATAATGGCGGCGATCGTGCTAAAAAAAACGAATACATGACAAACTTTTACGTAAAAACCGAGTATTCCGAGACCGGAGGCACCCGTTAGAAATCTTCAATGATGAAGAGGTGTTCCAAAAGTTTAGATTCCATCGAAAGGAAATCTTGGCCATCACCGACGCGGTGCAAGAGGACGTGGAAGTTTCCAACCGTTGTGACAGCCTCAAGCCCGTCCTGCAAGTCCTTCTTGCGCTTAGATTCTACGCGAGCGGCGCTTTTCAGGACATGGTGGGGGAGCTGATTGGGGTGGCACAGTCCACCGTCAGCAGAACTTTGACGCGGGTGACCAATGCACTAGCCAAACACGTTGGGATGTGGGTCCGCATGCCGACGCAGGAAGAGGCCGGGTGACCAAAGAGAAATTCCAGATTCGGCACAACATGCCCAGTGTTTTCGGAGCAATTGACGGAACCCAGGTCCGCATACAAGCCCCAACTGCCTACGAACACGAATTCGTAATTCGGAAAAACTTCCACTGCGTGAATGTACAAGTAAGTACAGCACACACAATAACATACTCAGGACGAACAACGCTGACTCTAGAATTTACCCCTGTGTCGATGAACGTTCTTTCGTCATGCGTGCACATGACTCACGCACTTGTTTGGTTTAGGGAACTAGTCTAGTCTTTTATTAGTCTCTGTACTGTAGCAAAGATTATAGGTTACACAAAGATAGTTCATGCCGAGCTTTTGCTATATAAACTTACAAGACGCTCGGAAACGCAGCGCACCAAGCGGGAATGAATATGGGTGAATCAAGGGAAGTAATCACACCGCTTAGCGACATGTAAATTTGCTTGTTTATCGACGCGTTTCTGATGCGTTCCGATCATGTTTGTGAATAAATTTACAGTGTAATGTGTAATAAAATGATTTGCTGCAATAATGGGAGTGTTTTGGCTTTGTTTTTTGTAGCAGGCGTTGTGAAATCGAACGCGCACAGCGCACTTGTAAAGCCACCCATTTGATGCTGCAAAATCGTCATGTCCAAGGGTCACGGACAACAAAACAGCCTTCTCTTGAATAAGCTTTCCCGAGACAGGGATGTTCCTGTGTCGCGCATCACAAAACCATTTCCACACATGCTCGTTCAAGTCGGCATACGGACACTTCCTCGGTTTCAAATATTTTCTTTCACAGTTTTCTCCGTTTTCCCAGCGATCAACAACATTCTCTTGGTCGTTGACGATCGATTGGATTTGCGTTTTTCCAACTTCAAACACTCGCGCTATTGATATCGCCGTTTCTCCCTTCCTACTTCGTTTTACAACTTCCATTCTCTGTTCCAAGTTCAGAATCTTTTTTTCCCACGTGGAGTAGAGCTTGCCATGTTGATTTGAATCGAGCCGTCTCGGGAGAAGCGGAACCGTGTGTTCAAAATTTGCAACGTCGCACATGCGCACTGGCACGGAATTGTATGCAACGTCGCACATGCGCACTGGCACGGAATTGTAAACTTGCTGTCTGCTATCAGTTCGGCTCGATGTTTCAGCAATATTTTACCGACTTTCGCGATGGTTTGGATTTGAAGATTTCAGTAAAAGGTCGTATATTCTTACGACTCGCAAGTCCCTAGTCGGGTTTGGGGAGGAGTCGTTGGTCGGGGGGGATTTATAGAGTAAAAGTAATCGGTCAGAGACGAAGTGGTCCGTCCCCCCCCCCACCCCATCCCCTCCCACCATCTCCCCCTCCCCCACCCTATCCCCTCTCATCATCTCCGTCCCCCCCACCCCATCCCCTCCCACCATCTCCCTCTCCCCATCCCCTCCCACCATCTCCCTCTCCCCAACCTCCTCCCACCATCTCCCTCTCCCCCAAGCCACCACTTTCACCATCTCCCTCTCCTCCCACCCCACACCCTCCCACCATCTCCCTCTCATCCACCCCATCCTCTCCCACCATCTCCCTCTCCTCCACCCAACCCACCCATCACCTCCCTCTCCCCACCCTCTCCCACCATCTCCCTCTCCCCCACCCCCTCCCACCATCTCCCTCTCCCCCACCCCATTCCCTCCCACTATCTCCCTCTCCCTCACCCCCTCCCACCATCTCCCTCTCCCACACCCCATTCCCTCCCACTATCTCCCTCTCCCCCACCCACCCATGCGATCATAGGACGAAGGCCGACTGAAACTTGCGAGGGCCTAAAAGCTGGAGGGATAAAAAATTACGAAATTACGTCACGTTATTCTTCTACGTCACGTTAATCTTTGACGTCACACTTGCCAAAACTTGAGTCGGGACAGAGTTCCGTCCCTTGCAACACCAAAACGTAAAAACGTTTAAAAAAAAGTCACTTCTAAGTCAAATTTGGTCGCGAAAAATACCCTACGACCCCTTCCCAACTGTCCTCTGGGCCGATGCCAAAAAGCAAAGCGATCGGCGAAACGGGCTCGGAGGAGTTCTTGCACAAAGTTTTACCTTTTTGCATATTAATATATAGATTCAGTGCCGTTAGGCCATGCATTTTCGCTATTCCATCAACTGACATTTGAGGGGGGGGGGGGGGGGGGGGGGGGGTGTTTCGAGTTACGACCTTAAAAAATCACTTTCTTTTCAAACCTTGATTCTGAAAATTTGATACATTCAATCGGACCTAACTTCCAGTAAGTGTGCAAAATGTCAAGGAAATCCGTCCGGTAGTTTCTGAGAAATCAGCCGTTAAGTCGGGACAGACAGACAGACACACAGACAGACAGACAGATAAAGTCTGTAGGATCTCCAGTAAACCTGGAGGGATAACATACATTTTTCAACAAGTAACAGTATGTACATCCCAAAATCAAATCGCAGAATCAATTCCTCTTCTTCAACATTTCTAAATATTTGGCAGCCCCACACACATCATCAATGAAATGACAGCAAAACCTTGGCAGCCCCACACACATCATCAATGAAATGACAGCAAAACCAAACCAGGGAACCTGTCATACAACAATAATCATTAATTAATAAATAAACACATGACTTGTATAACACTGCAACAGATATCCACACAAAATAGAAAATCAATAAAAAATACAGTGAAACCTGCGAATAGCACCCATCAGAACATCATCAAACCTGTGAAAAGCACAATGTCAGTTTGGACAAAGTCGTCTTGTTTAGTCAAAGTAAACCCCAGTGTATTGTACAGATAGCACTGAGCATGTTCTTTGGTCAGGGTCGTGCTATTGACAGATTTCAAGGAATATGACTGCCTGAATTATACATTATTTTGAAATAAGTGCTAAACTAGTTGGTATACTGCACATATCTGAGTGAGTAAAAGGAAATGACAGAGGACATAGAAATTATTAGTATGCAGTAAAAATCAACACTAACACAATAACTTTCATTCATTGTTTTAGGCACTCACTCAATGTTTGATTACATAAATAAAATACAGTAAAAAGAACTATACATTAATTTTGCTCTTGCAATCTCAAAAAACTGCCTCATACAAAAAAAGTAAAGAATAGTGTAACTAATAAATAACAAAAGCAATGCATCTCGTTGCCATATGTACATTGCATACAAAAAAAATTTATATGAAGCAACCCGAAGAATATCTCAGAGTTACATCCATTAGAAATGTACACAGTACGTGAGTGATGGCGATTGATGTGCGGATTTTCCTGTTTTTGTGAAGAAAATGGACCGAGAAAGCAGTGAGTCGAGTCGAGACGCATTCCGCGAGATTCACCTCGATAGCGATAGTGAGAGTAATGATGATTTTGAAGATGCTTTATCAGATTTTGACCTAGAATCGACTGAATCTGACGAGGATAGGCCTTCGACTAGTGCATCAGCTCATTCGAGGTCCCCTGTGTCATCTCGACTTCGATCTCGATCGAGAAGCCTTACAACTCAAAGTGGGCATGGCAGACAAGCCAGCACAGGAAGGCGAAGCACAACAGCTACAACCGATGTTGATGATTATGATGGATGGATTGAGGTGGATTACAGACAATTTGATGATGTGCCTACATTCACCGGTCAACAGGGTTTGAAAGTGACTGTTCCTAGTAACCAAACACCGAAGGATTACTTCGAACTTTTTGTGGATGACAGCATGATTGATCTCATAGTGACTGAAACAAACAAATATGCTAATCAAGCTGCACAGGCTGCCACAGCGTGCTATTACATCAAGTTGTGGAAGATGACAGATCGTGTGGAGATGAAAAAGTTTCTTGCACTTCTCATGGCTATGGGAATCATCGACAAACTGGAGCTTCGACACTTCTGGTCCACTCATCCGATCCTGGAGACACCCTTCGTCCCCAAGGTAACAATGCATTTATTATTATTTCCTCGTTTATTCTGCTCTCTCTATCTCATAGGTATATATATATATATATATATATATATATATATATATATATATATATATATATATATATATATATATATATATATATATATATTCCTACAATGTGATTCAATATCAGGCGAGCATACTGCTAATTTGTAAACAAAACAAGGGCAAAGCCCATACGACTCACATGCTTGACCTTGACCTTTATATGACCTTGACCTTCAGGTGACCTTCAAGGTCAAGGTCAAACAACTAAACCTACCAATGACATCATACACAAAGAAATGCTTTACACATTTTTCCTACCAAAATACATGTGACCTTGACCCAAGGTCAAGGTCATCCAAGGTCATGCAACACAAAGCTGTGAATTCAAGACATAGGAAGCACAATGGTGCTTATTGGCACTTTCTACAATGAGATATAGTCACTTTTAGTGGTTCACTACCCCATTTTGGTCACATTTCATAAGGGTCAAAGTGACCTTGACCTTGATGATATGTGACCAAATGTGTCTCATGATGAAAGTATAACATGTGCCCCACATAATTATTAAGTTTGAAACAGTTATCTTCCATAGTTCAGGGTCAAGGTCACTTCAAAATATGTATACAATCCAACTTTGAAGAGCTCCTGTGACCTTGACCTTGAAGCAAGGTCAACCAAACTGGTATCAAAAGATAGGGCTTGCTTTGACCTATATACCACTTGTAGCTAAGGTCGCCATTCTCAATAACGTGGGAGAAAATTGGGAAAATTTGAAAAATGACTGTTTTTGAGACCACATTTATGGCTCCTGTGACCTTGACCTTGAAGCAAGGTCAAGTCACTATGTATGTTTTTTGAGGCCTTGTCATCATACACCATCATGCCACATTTGGTGTTGATAGACTTAATAGTCTCCGAGAAAAATCCAACGTTTAAGTTTTTTTACGGACGGACGGACGCCCGCCCGGACGCCCGGACGGACGGACGACACGGCTCAGTACATAGACTCACTTTTGCTTCGCATGTGAGTCAAAAATGATGTCTGCTTTTAGAGGTACCAAGCATAATGTGATGGAAATTGAGACTACTCCAGTGTATGATTTGACTATCAGGGCAGTATTGAAAAATAATGTAATTTTGTTTTGTTTTGTTGAATAGTTTTAGTTTTTACTTGCATAACTATAAGAGCAACTGATTTATTTTTTCAGATCATGCCCCGCGATCGGTTCCTTGCTATCCTGACGTTTTGGCACCTTGCTGACAACACACAGATGTCTGCTGCTGATGGAGACAAGATCTTCAAAATCAGAAAGCTTTTCAATCATCTTTGTGATAGATTCCAGGAACGCTACTCTCCAGGACAGAACTTGGCTGTAGATGAGAGCATCATGCCGTGGAGGGGCCGTGTGTCCTTCAGACAGTTCATACCGAAGAAGCCCATCCGGTACGGCTTGAAGTTGTACTGCTGCTGTGAATCAAAGAGTGGCTACATCTGCAATATGAAGCTCTACACTGGAAAGGAGGGTGGGTCAGTGGAACATGGGCATGGCTCAAATGCTGCTCCAGTGCCAACTGGGAAGAGGAAGAGAGGCAGAGATGGCAGGGAAGTGGAGATTGTCAGGCCTGCCATGGTTCACATGTACAATTTGAACATGGGGGGGGGGGGGGGGGGGAGAGGGGGGGTTGACTCTCTAGACCAGAATCTGAGCTGCTATGTGTTCAATCGCAAAACAATGAAATGGTGGAAGAGGGCAGCGACACATCTCATTCACATGGCAAAGGTGCAAGCCCACATCCTGTACAGAATATCAGGGATGAGACTCTCTCAAGTGGACTTCACTCTCCAACTCATCCTAGAGCTTGTAGATGTGACACCAACACAAGCACCACTACTACCCCTAGGGCCCGCGGAACCATCTCCTGGAACATCAAGGCAAGGACAGCAGACATCACCTGGGTCTGCTGGACCATCACCCAGGCCCTCTACCTCTACTGACCAGCCAGCTGAGGAGCATCAGCCTTCCCAGCTGCCAGGAGCTGGGGAACCTTCAGGTGAGCCCTCCAGTGAGGAACCTCCCCAGAAGAGGAAAAAAGTGGCATTACCGATGCCATATGAAAGGTTGGAGTACTCCAGGAATACTCATTGCCTGGAAGAGATTCCATCAACTGCCAAGAAGGCCAAGCCAACTAAGATATGTGTCTGCTGCTCTGTCTACAACAGAAGGACAAAGCAGTACACTCACAGGAAGGAATCACATTTTCAGTGCATGCAATGTGGAGTGGCATTGTGTATCACCCCCTGTCACATGGTGTTCCACTCTGTGCATGACTACCAGCGAGACATGCGGCGACATCTGCATGTACCAGATCCTGGAGAAGGTGGAGAAGACTCTGATTCTTGACTTGAGTAACCCTGATCATTGATGCTGCATGACTTTGGGGGTGGGGTGGGGTGGGTGGGGTAATGGATGGTGGAGTTGAGGGTGGGGACTGGGTGGTGTATTTCATCATTTACTCAGTATCTGCTTGCCAAACCAGACATTTTCAGTCATTCTGTAGAATAACTGCTTCCCCTCTAGTTGCTGAAGGCGTAAAACTTAATATAGTTATATTCTCTATTCCATGCCCCATCCTGAGCAGATAAGTTGTTCTGTTCTCTGAAACATTCATAATTACCAGGCTCAAGGTCACTGGATGCTCAGGTCTCTTCCTTCAGAATGGATGATCTTATTCTTTGTTGTGCTTTCTATGCTTGTAACATATTGTTTTTGCTTTCTGTGCTAAAAATATGCAATTTTCACCATTTTTGGTAGTGTATTAGGTGTTAGAATTACAGAGTTTGCATGTTTTCCCCCATTTATCTCCCCTTTCAAGATGACTCTATTGTTGTTTCCATGGCAACCTAGAAACAAAAATAAACATGTGAAGCAGTCATCATTTATCTGTTGTATCCTCAAGTTTCATGAAGATTGGAGCTCAAATAAGGCAGTTAGAGGCATTTGTTTGAGGGTGAACAATTTGTGTGTTACGAGGTTGATTTTCACATTTGGGGGTGCATATGTTTAGAAGGTGTTCTCATCACTCCGAGGGCTTGATTATATTCTTGGTTGTATTTTCTCTGCTTGGAACATGTCATTCTTGTGTTTTATTGTAATAAATTTTTTATTGCTACTATTATTTGACTGTTTTTGATGTTAGAATTACAGAGTTTGCATGTTTTCCCCAATTATCTCTCTTTTAAAGTAGACTGCATTGTTGTTTCCATGACAACAAGAAAATGAACACCATAGATAGAAGCGATGATCAATTATTTCCTAGGTCCTCAATTTTTATGAAGATTGAAGCTCATAGAAGAGAGATATTGAACATTTTCTAACCTTACCCGAGTTTTTGCATTTTTGAGTTGGCGACTTCAGTCAGAAAAGGGTTAAGTAATAAAAATTTACTATTTCTCTAACATTAACAATGCATAACTATATATTCCTTGAATTTTTGTGCATGCCTGTATCAGTGTATGTTACATGCAACAAGTTAAACCAGGCATTTCGTGCAAGGCCTGAAAATGTCTAGCATGAACACATTTGAAAACAATTTGATGTGCCAATTGTATTTGATAGTCTAATGTCATACCAAGCTTCAGCTTTACAAAGTATGACACATTTGTTTTTGTGCACTGTTAATTTAATCTTATAAAAATAAAAACCCACAGCGGTAAGAATATCATGGCTGTACACAAAAGACTAAAACTTCTTAGTACAAAATATAAATAATCTGCAACTGAATTAAAAAGCATCTCTGACATAACCCTATGCAGAATAGGTCTAGATCATGCACTGGTATTTGAGTAGAGTTTTTTCGGCCACTGTCCTTCTCAGTTGTAACTAGCATTTAACTTGACTTTTGGGGACCATTCTGTTTTTGCATTAATTCATATTCAAACAGGACTTTCTTGGTCTTTGCCTCAAAATATGCTTTTTGGGCTTTGTTTCTGTCTATTTCAGACTCCAGGTACCTGTTCCAGGTTTCGGATGAAGTGTCACTGGGCTTGGAGGTCTGCTGCCGGCTCTTGCGGATGGTTGACAGTTGCTCCTGGAGTCGTAGGCCTGATGCTGGTGGCTGATGTCGTTGGTCCAGCACATGTTGGTCATGTGATGGCTGTGTAGTCCCTGGCTCTACAGGCTGCAGGTGTTGACAGGGTGTGGCTGAGGAGGTGGAGGGTTCACCTGTCAAAACAGTGTTATGTTACATTGTTATAATTATTTTACCTACTTTTCAGGAAATGTCTTGTTATTGTTTAGCAGCTACTAGAAATAGTAAACTGACACCAATGTTAAAATTCCATGTTCCTGTTTTAATTGTCTCCCTTGAATTGTTTATATCAGTTATATTCTCAGGCCATTGAAGCGCAGCTGAGCAAACATGGGCTTCGACTGAGCAAGTATTGGCCCTTTTAATCAGATACAGATGCGTTCATGTGTGTGGTGCGCGTTGTGAGTGTGTGTAGAAAACGTGTTATGACTCTAATCCAGCCGCGATTCAAGGGCCTGCTCAGTGCTGGTTCTGTTGTATTTGTATACATTCATTATTTATTGTGCTCAAGAACTCGCCTAGCACTGCAGTGATTTATGATAACTGATATACAATTTAACCAAGTTGCTTTGTTTTCAGTTTTGGACAAATAAAAAACCATTCTTTACTTATTAATATTGTATTTTATTTTTTGTTTTAATTATTATGATTCTCTTGTGTGCTCATAGAAAGAACATTTTTTTTATATATTACCGGCTTCAAATGCTGGTAGATCTGCTGGTAGAATTGTGTACTCCACTGAAACAGAAAATGCATTACTTGATTACTTCACTATTTATTTTCGTTTGTTGTACTCATTCTGCTTGATAAACTTCACAAGGAAACAAGTTTTTGTGTTCATTAAAAAAGTGAAGTTATTCATCTCAAATTATCGTTTTTGTCTGGATCTATGTATATAATGTTGCCACAAAGGCAGACGTACAACGAAACATGCAACACAACAGAGCAGCTAATTCGTTTGTCACAACAGAATAATAAACAACCATTACACAATCCACAGTTGTCTTTGATATTAGTCCTTATTTAGTGTCAATGTGTAAACAACCACCACTTTCACAGATATATGACTAATTTTACTACATGTATAAAATAAAATCAACATACACATTTGGAAGAAAGTCAAACACCAACCTTCTTGATCCTCCTTCATGGCAAACCCTTCATCTGTTAGCTGTGTGTTCTGCTGGATCCAATCAAAGCGACCTCTCCACGCTGAATGTTGCAAAAGAGAAACAAATGCTACAATAGTAGTGGTACAAATAGAACATTGTAAAAATCTACTATCACACAAACTCTTGATACTCTCCCCCCCATACCCCACACACAGTGTGAACAATGCCTCACTGTACATGCCCATGCCATGAAGTGATGAACACAAAGGAGGAAAACCAATGTTAGCATTAATGCCAGTTTTTCAAATTCATTCCTTAGAATACACCTATCAAATTAATCAAAAGAAAAGTTGAAACAACACCAGCTTGAATACAAGAACTATCAACAGTAATTCACATATCTCACTCTCGGTACTAAACTTCAAGTCTGACTATAAGGCGTACTCCTGAAAAGCTGAAGTATGCATTACAATGATTACATCCAGCATGCACTATAAAGATCCCGACACTCATGTCTTAGGCGGGTGAGTGCAGGTTACAGAAACACACCCAGCAAACACCCGAGTACCTGTGGAATTAGTTACCTTGTACAAGGATTACCCCAGTAATATGACAAGACAAGACAAAATGTGTCTTCATTTAATGAAGAAGATTAAGAAGAAGAAGTGTGCATATAGGCCAACCAGAGCATTCTTGGTGTGCTGAGTGTACTGCAACATGATTTAATACAATGGACAGAGCACATTAACTTTACTTACCACAGTGGTTCTGTGGGTTTCCACCATGACTGTTCTCTTTGTCAGTTTCTACTTCTTCGTCCAGTTCCTCTGTGAAAGAATCAAGACATTATCAGTTTCAATTATATTGCATAAGCATGTTATAATGTTTACAACTGATAAAAGGGTGAATACTGTCCTGCACTAGATGAATCATAACACAAGCGTGTATTTATTTGTCTCGGTTTATTGAGTCCTCAAACGAATGATTGAAACACTGAAAGAAAACAACAAATACTGATAAGTATGAGGAGAGAAGGGACGAATCATCAAAATAACGTACAGATCAAACATAAAAGAAGTAACGAATGATACACGGATTGAACGGATGCATCTTTCAATCATGTACATTCATTATAGTCACTTATGCAACATCGAAAGTGACAATATTAAACTTACTTTAACAAGTAGAATGCATGCGGCAAAAGGACGTTGAGTGTTAGGCCATTTTGGTAAAGGGAGGTCACTTCAGTTGCATTGCAAGTTAGGACGGGGATTTCCCCTGTTAGCGTCTGCTAGGAACTGAACATCATCCGTGCGTTCAAGACGACCTACCGGTAGCCGACCGGTAGCCGAGCCACCAATGTGCACTCTTGAACGACTCGTTATGACCGAACGGTAGCCAAGATGGCTTCCGCGATGGCTTCTCATCGTCGCAGATTGCACTTCTTAACCAAATGAGTAAACCAGCAGCTGCAGACTGCTCGTTCCTTGTGGAAACTGATGAATTACATTAATTAAGCTGTAGCTGTGCATGAAGGCTCGGCATCGCTCGAATAGAAATTTCTGTCAAAACGACAGTGCTGACTTGGTGTAAGCAAGAATATTTCAATGCTTACTTCAAGGGAGGTTACACAACAAACTAAGGGCAAATGTAAGATATATGAGTTGCTTCTCTTGAAATTGTTTCTGTTGTAGAAATGTTTGCTCACATCTTGCCCGGTAATTATTTCAGAGCAGTTATTATTTAAAAACAAGAAAAGTACAATATCAGCCTAACTTCTTGTAACGTCTCGCATAGGCTGGGTAATAATCACAGGTCGAAATGCGTGCCACAGCGCATATTTGTGATGGCGACTTTCTTCCTTTCCCCGATGGCAGCCATTTTGGTTATACAGGCGCAACAGCGTTCCGGCGCGGTAAGTACCGGTCGATACCGGTAGCCGTACCAAGTCGTTCAAGAGACGAACGGTATCAACCGGTACGTACCGGTAGGTCTCTTGAACAGGCCCCATGTATGCACCAACAGAACAATGAAAAGAGAAGTACTATTACTATAGGCTTGTTCAGAAGTACTCAGCGCTGCTTGAGCGCTTCATGTTGGCAATTGAGCGCTCTTTGCCACTCCTGAACGCTTAAGATGTAGTGCAGCGCTTCACTTGTTAAAGGGGTGGTAAATCTTCTGCGCCCCATGTTGTGTTGATAGACGCGAAGAAAGTATTTTCTTTGCCACAGACATCGTTTATGCACGTTTACATGTATTCTGCATGAATAAAATCCACTACTGTGTCATCCTTACTTGCCATTACTTGCACATACAGAGCGCTTGGGGCAAATAAAGCCCGTTCCAGTCCCAAAATGATGTTTCTGAGGGTTATTTTACGCGTCGACTGCCAGTGCGGGATCGAAGACGCCATTTTGAAATGATGCAAAATCATCCTGCTGCACGTCGGATTGGTGATTCACAGCGCTGCTCAGCGCTGAGTGAAGCACGCCCCAAATTGGCCGTTCAGTGAGTGAATCACGTGCAGCGCTGAATAAGCGCTTTGAAGCACTGCGCCTTCTGAACTCCCCTTAAAGGCCTTATTAATATAGTTCTCACCTTCACGGCTTCATCCTCTCTGATTCCATGGATCAGATTTGATCTTGCCCCGATGATCTGCAGCAAAGTCTCATCGAATGGCAGTGGAGGCCGGGCCAGTCTTCTGAGACTCCTGCTGTCTTCTTCTTCTTCTTTCCGTTCCTGCCCACGATCATCAATAGTGATTACTTTGGCACGTGAATTTTTTACAGGTTGGGGAGTCTGGGGAGGTGGGGGGGGGGGGGGGGGGGGGGGAAGAGTCACAGTGGTCCCGTCCTAGCGGGAGGCACGCGACATGAACGTGTCGACAGTGCTGGCCTCAACCACGGCTGGAGGTAGGGCATTCCAGTCCCTTATTGTTCTGGGGAGGAAGGCTGCACTCCGGTACTGCGTTCGGCAGGTGATGAGGCTGAACTGCTGGCTATGACATCGTCGCTGGCGTGGTGGTGGGGGAACCAGCTTTGACTTGATGCCAGGACAGTGGACGATGCTGTGTTTGATCTTATACAGCATCGACAGGCGAGCAAGCTTCCTGCGTTCCTCCAGGGACTGCCACCCAAGGGAGTCCAGCATCTGGCTGACACTTGAAGTGTTATGGTAGCGGTTGCAGACGAAACGGGCAGCACGTCTCTGGACAGCCTCGACCTTGTCGATGTGCTTCTGGGAATGAGGATCCCATACCGACGAGGCATACTCGAGAGTAGGCCTGACAAAGGCCTTGTATGCCCTTTCTTTGACTGCTCTTGAAGAGATCTTGAGGTTGCGCCGGAGGAAGCCTAGGGTCTGGTTTGCCCTGCTGACGATGCTGTTGATATGGTCGTCCCAGCAGAGGTCATCCTGTATGATCACACCCAGGTACCTGGCCGCCCTCACTGTCTCTAGGGTATGTCCGTGAAGCTGGTAGGAGGGCTGTAGTGGGCGTCTGCTCCTCGTAACTGGCAAGGTATTGCACTTGGCAGGATGGAACTGCATGTCCCAGCTCTTCTCCCACTCCGCTAGGTATTGGAGGTCTTGTTGTAGTTGGGCCTGGTCGATGTCGTTGGTCACCGTCCTGTAGACTGCAGTATCGTCCGCAAACAGACGTGCCAGTGCCGTCAGTCTCCTGGGGAGATCGTTGATATAGGCTAAAAATAGCGTCGGCCCGAGAACCGAGCCTTGTGGCACCCCTGAGCGGACGTCAACGAAGGAGGAGCAACTGCCGTTCACCACCACAGCCTGCCGCCGGCGTTGAAGGAAGCTCTGGATCCACGCGAGGGCAGCGCCCTGGACACCATAGTTTCGGAGTTTGTGGGTCAGCAGGCTGTGGTTGACGCGATCAAACGCTTTCGCTAGATCCATGATCAGCACGTCCGTCTGCTTCCCTCCTTCCAGGTTGCTCGTGAGCTCTTCGGTAAAATCCAGGAGCTGCGTCTCACAGGATCGACCACGACGAAAGCCGTGTTGTTTATCGTCGAGAATGTTGTTGTTGTCAAAATGCTGCAGCAGGGCACTCACCACAATGTGCTCCATAAGTTTGCACGCCACGCAGGTAAGGGACACCGGCCTGTAATTGGCGGGGTCGTACTGCTTGCCCTTCTTGAAGATCGGAGTGACGTACGCGTCCTTCCAGTCAGCTGGAACTGATCCAGTGGCAAGGGATGTCTGGAAGACGGTGGTGAGGCCTGGTGCGAGCTCCTCTGCAAGTTCTTTGAGAATGCGGGGGCTAATCCCGTCGGGTCCTGTGGCCTTGTTTGGGTTCAAGTTCGACATCAGTTTCTGGACGCCGCGCGCTGTGATATGGATCTTGTCCATGGTGGGCATGACCAAGACTGGCGTGCCAGTCTTGGCCTCGAACTCATCCTCGCTGTACGTGGCGCCGTCACCGAACACGGACTGGAACTGGGCGTTGAGGACCTCCGCCTGTACTGTTGGGTCGGAAGTCAGCTGGCCGTCTTTCTTCAAGGGTGCAACACTGGTACCAGACGATTTCTGGTTCTTGATGTACGTCCAGAAACGCTTGTTCTTTCTATCTCTTTCCGGGTCGTCCTCCCCCGTGAAGATGTTGTTGAGGTACTTCCAGTAGGCGTGGCGCAGGCGGCGCTGCGCTTCTCTGCGAAAGCGTTTCATATTCGCTTTAGTCTTTTCAGATCCGTACTTCTTCATGCAACGGTAGGCTCGGTTCTTCTTGTTGATCAGACGTCTAAGATCTGCAGTAATCCAGGGCTGGCTGACCTTCGTCGTAGACAACTTGGTGGGCACAGACACCTTGACTGCTGCCTGGAGACCCTCCTTGAAGGTGTTCCAAAGCTCCTCAGTTGTGGCAGTGCCCTGCCTCTGTTGAAGGTCGGTGCTCAAATCTGTGGCAGCCTGCCTCAGCGTTGACCAGTCAGCTCTGTTGTAAAGCGGGATTACTCGCCGCTGTTGCTTCTTTCTTGGGGTGCAGATGTTGAGTTCGCAGTATGGGATGAGGTGGTCAGACAGGCCAGGAACAACTTCCACGCGTGGAACGAGCTGGGGACAACTCGTTAGGAAAAGATCCAACGTGTTGTCATCTCTAGTCGGCTCCTTCACAAGCTGCTCTAGACCGTTGTCGTAGACCATGTTAAGGAAGTCATTATGAAGTCTCGGACAGGGCGAATTACTTCTTGTGGTTACAGAGCCCCAATCCAGGCCTGGGAGGTCTCTATATCAGTTCGTTCCTCATTGATTAAAATTTTTCCCGGACTTCATTCCATGTTCGGTTCTCAACCCCCATCAAAAATTACACTCAAAACTTTGAAAATGGGACAAAATAACTATCAAATGCAGACATACCATCTTCAGCACGATCCACGATGAGGAGATGTTCAGCTTGGTCACGCAAATAATGGAAACTGGAGGAATATTATCAAGTAAAAGCGCAATCGAATGCCGGAAAAGTCGGTACGATGCTTCGAAAGTTGAAAACAGGAGGCCGGTGTTGGACTCGTAGGCTTTAGAAAGCTCTGGAATATTAAAAAAAAATTGTAGTTGGACAAAGGTCTCCATTACTTCTTTTCTACTCGAAAGTTGAAGGCAGTTTCGCCGCCGACAAGAGTCACGAGACACGAACCGGCCAATCAGAAGTGATGACGCTGGGAGTGCTTAGCTGTCTTTAGCCGCGACCGTGATTGGTCGTTAGCAACTTTGATGGCGGCGCGTAGTTTGATTACAGGCTTGTCTTCTCAGAATTCTTTCTGAGGATGTCGACGCAAAGGGCTACGAAACCAACGAGAAGTGAACTGTTACTGTTTCGTCAACTGATTTGCTCCACCGGGGCTGCAGACCAGCACATGCTGCCTCAGACAGCTGCAAGTGATTCCGTGTCGTCTGGATTCAGCGATGTAAACAAAAACATCATCTCACAAAATGTTGTCCGTCGAACTGACAAAATCAGAAAGTCGACCAATGACAACAAAAGCTACAGGTATAATTCACTGTTAAAAGAGCATGCAGTCCAACCTTAGTTCAGCACAGCCGTGTTATGGGTAGCGGTGGGTTTAGTGAGGGTGGGGTGTCGAGTCGCGTCGTCAATATGTGTGTTGCATGCACTGTTGTGTTGAACCTTCACTGAGTCACCTGCAAAGTCACGAGACACAAGCGCGGCGAATGTGTGATATTATTTTATGATCCGCAGTTTAGGCTTACAATGGATTTGGCAATAGGTATGTGTGTATTGACAATCGTGTTGTCTGTAAAGCCATCATGCTACATTTCTCACCATTGTTATGCTAGCTGATTCATTTGTCTCCTCAGATGTAAGACTAAGAGAATAAAAACCTCTCTCTCTCTCTCTCTCTCTCTCTCTCTCTCTCTCTCTCTCTCTCTCTCTCTCTCTCTCTCTCACACACACACACACACACACACACACACACACACACACACACACACACACAATATACACACACACACCACACACACACACAAAACGCACATGCACAAACACACACACAATGACACATACACACCACAGAAACATGCATACACACACAAGCACACACACACAGAAGTACACACGCACAGATGCACATGCACACACACACACACACACAGAAATACCAATGCACACACACACACACACACACAGAAACATGTGCATGCACATACACACACACACACATGCAGAAACACACACACCACAGAAACACCCCACACACCCCCAAACAGAAATGCATATAGAGAGAG
The DNA here is from genome assembly GCA_034096865.1 of Theodoxus fluviatilis. Lineage (NCBI taxonomy): Eukaryota > Metazoa > Mollusca > Gastropoda > Cycloneritida > Neritidae > Theodoxus > Theodoxus fluviatilis. The sequence goes on along the minus strand of JAWQFJ010024071.1, from coordinate 23,539 downwards.
AGGAACACCCCCACTCCCTCCCACAAAAACACACATATAGATGCGCACCCCACATAAACTCACTGCTCAGAAACGCATCTCTCTCTCTCACACTCACACACACACCAGTACGAACATTTTCTCACAATATTATTAATGAAGTGTGAAGGAAATAGGATGATCATCCTGCCATGATGAATAGGGTTACTTGTGGAAAGACTGGCCTACCTAGAACCGTTTCTCTGTTGTTGGACTGCAAGTGTGCCATTAGCACTGGCTTCAAATCCTCCATGAAGCCCTGCAAGGCTGCAGCCTGCTAACTGCAGGACTGGCTGCTTCAACCTCCAGGACAAAGAAAAATCTAACCACTTTTTTAATATATCTGGAACAAAATACAGACCTTATTATTGGGAAAATAAGTTTTGTGTTGTACTTCAAAATAAGCTTAATGAAGTTTTCTTTCCAAGTGTGGCACGTAGTTTGACAGCTTTTGTTCCTCTATTGAGTACTTGGGGTATTTTTTTGGTTTTCCATTGCAGGATAATCGAACTGAAGAATGGACTGAAAGCCTTGCTAATTGCTGAATATTGTGGATACACTGCCCCAAAAGACCACCATTCCACACCAACACACCCAGAAAAGAAGCTCTCACTCAGCAGTGGCAAAACGTCCAAGTCTGCCGAGTCTTCCAGTCAGCAGCAGCCTGTGCATCAGGATGGCGCCAGCAACAGGCAGGGCGCCACTCCCTTACCCGAGAGTGAAACCCTGATCCCAGTGGAGATCGACCTCTCCTCCCCAGGTCACCAGGGCCTGCTGGTCTCCAGCGAGCTGGATGGTGTCCTCGTTCAGCAGACCTTCACTCACTCTGTCCCCAGCGGTCCCCTGGCCCTTGGCATTGTGCATGCCTCTGCTGATGAGTTCAGTCCTGCAGACGTCCAGGCTAGAGAAGCTGGCAACCCTGTTTCCCTGGCAGCTGCCACTCCAGCAGAGTGCAGGAGCCCTGTGGGTTCCTCTGCCACTGGAACTGGAGGCTGCACACCCACAGGGAGTGCAGCAAAGGCCTTGAGCTCCCCTCCCAGCTTGTCCAGCAGCAAACCCCACAGTGACGCTGACCACACCTCACTCTCGGGCAGAAAGCAGCAGGCCGGCATCTCCAGTGGCAAGCCCGCGGCTCACCCGGTGGAGCATCGTGGCAATTTCTCTCAAGAGGCTCATCTCAAGTCGTTTGGCACGCACAGATTTTCCGGATCAAAAGATGTCTTGGGTCACAAAGGGAAGCCTGTCTATGGATCCAAGATTGCCCCGGGCAGCAAGATCAGACCTAGCAAATTTCTCTTTGGAAACCGAGGAACCAAAAACCCCAACTGGGGCATCAGAAGCAAGTTCATGTTTGCCAAAGCCAAGTCAGATTTTGGGGTTTCCAAGCATCCAGTGGGCTCCAAAGTGCCGGACAAGTGGAAAGGCGGTGCAGGCAGCAGCGGTCCCAAGCCGAGCCTGGCGACAGCACAGCCCAGGCACAAGCTGCCTCGCTTTGGAAAGAGAGCTGAGATCTTCAAGTACGGCAAGGACCCACTGTCCTGCTGGCTAGAGCATCAGAGCCACGTGAGTCTGTCTACTGGTTCCTACTGCACAATGCTAACAATGGCTCCTGACTCAGTTTCATTTTCCCCAAACTTAAAGATTAATCTGTCACCAATTTGAAAAAGCTTTTCCTCCACTCTCTTTTTTCCCCCTGCATATCTCCATTCCTTGCCCTCTTTCTCTCTCTCTCTCTCTCTCTCTCTCTCTCTCTCTCTCTCTCTGTTTCCTTCTGGCAATGATATTTTTAGCATAGATCTGCATTCTTCTCTCTCTCATTAGCTTTATTTCTCACCCTCTTGGAGAGCACACCCTTGTATGTTGTATGAGCTTTGCTATATTGCTGTGGATGTCACATTTGTGCTCACTTTGAAACCTTGTCTTTCTAGTGGATGCCACTTGGTCATAAAAGAAAAAGATGAATGACTTTTTTTGCTATTAGAAAGTAGGTCTGTTGGATTGTCTAAATTCCTCCGAAGCAATCTCTTGAAAGGCTGGCTGTCCACATCAGCTGACCAAGGTCCTGGTGGTGGGATGCCTCATGCTGAATGGACCCCTCTAGTATGCACTGCCAGTCACCATTGGAATTGCAGCACTAACACCACAGTGGACATAGTGTCACTTTGGTTTCATTACCAGACACAACAACATGCACCTTTCCACTCGTTAAATCTTTTCCAGGCACCGAGTGATGGCACAGAGTCAAAGAAGGATGCAGTGGTGTATTGAGTATCAACTTTTAAAAAAGAAAGTTGTTGTGTCTGGTAATGAAATATCTGCATTTACCACTTAACTGTTTTGTTTAGCAACAGAATGGATCAGCTGAAGGCATGCTTTCTTGCCAGACAGTTTTAACTTGGTATCCATTCCTTGGCCACAACACTCTGCAGTATGTAAATTATGCAGACAGTGTGGTGATGGGCAGATTGAAACCATTTGCATTGAAGGAAGTTTCCAAGACGTGCCTGGTTTTGGTTCCAGATGCCCACCTCTGTCTCAGAGAGTTCCCTGATAGGGGACACGGTCATGGTAAGTATCTCACGGTCATGGTAAGTATCTCACAGTCATGGTAAGTATCTCACAGTCATGGTAAGTATCTCACAGTCATGGTAAGTATCTCACTTGTGCTGGTCTGACTCTCGGAAGAAGCAGTGAGGTTTACCAAAGTTGTTACCTACAAGAATGATTTTGATGTAGGTAATGTAAAACATATGTGCATCACGTTTTCAAAGACCTAAGATACTGGCAATCCATCAGTGCGTGGGAACAGCTGTAGTGTCGACCACCTTGAGCTGTTGATGGTGAGACGGTTGGTGTCGGCCTTTCTGTCACAGCCAGCTGCTGCAACTCCCAAGCAGCTGAAGACTGGCAGGTTCTGTGGAGGTCAAGCAGTTCCGTGTTGTGTTGTACCATAGAGTACCATCAGACAAGTTCTGTGGAGGTCAAGCAGTTCCGTGTTGTGTTGGTCCATAGAGCACCATCAGGCAAGTTCTGTGGAGGTCAAGCAGTTCCGTGTTGTGTTGTACCATAGAGCACCATCAGACAAGTTCTGTGGAGGTCAAGCAGTTCCGCGTTGTGTTGTACCATAGAGCACCATCAGGCAAGTTCTGTGGAGGTCAAGCAGTTAGGTGTTGTGTTGTACCATAGAGCACCATCAGACAAGTTCTGTGGAGGTCAAGCAGTTAGGTGTTGTGTTGTACCATAGAGCACCATCAGACAAGTTCTGTGGAGGTCAAGCAGTTAGGTGTTGTGTTGTACCATAGAGCACCATCAGACAAGTTCTGTGGAGGTCAAGCAGTTCCGTGTTGTGTTGTACCATAGAGCACCATCAGACAAGTTCTGTGGAGGTCAAGCAGTTCCGTGTTGTGTTGGACCATAGAGCACCATCAGACAAGTTCTGTGGAGGTCAAGCAGTTAGGTGTTGTGTTGGACCATAGAGCACCATCAGACAAGTTCTGTGGAGGTCAAGCAGTTCCGTGTTGTGTTGGACCATAGAGCACCATCAGACAAGTTCTGTGGAGGTCAAGCAGTTACGTGTTGTGTTGGACCATAGAGCACCATCAGACAAGTTCTGTGGAGGTCAAGCAGTTAGGTGTTGTGTTGGACCATAGAGCACCATCAGACAAGTTCTGTGGAGGTCAAGCAGTTCCGTGTTGTGTTGGACCATAGAGCACCATCAGACAAGTTCTGTGGAGGTCAAGCAGTTAGGTGTTGTGTTGGACCATAGAGCACCATCAGACAAGTTCTGTGGAGGTCAAGCAGTTAGGTGTTGTGTTGGACCATAGAGCACCATCAGACAAGTTCTGTGGAGGTCAAGCAGTTAGGTGTTGTGTTGGACCATAGAGCACCATCAGACAAGTTCTGTGGAGGTCAAGCAGTTAGGTGTTGTGTTGGACCATAGAGTACCATCAGACAAGTTCTGTGGAGGTCAAGCAGTTAGGTGTTGTGTTGGACCATAGAGCACCATCAGACAAGTTCTGTGGAGGTCAAGCAGTTAGGTGTTGTGTTGGACCATAGAGCACCATCAGACAAGTTCTGTGGAGGTCAAGCAGTTAGGTGTTGTGTTGGACCATAGAGCACCATCAGACAAGTTCTGTGGAGGTCAAGCAGTTAGGTGTTGTGTTGGACCATAGAGCACCATCAGACAAGTTCTGTGGAGGTCAAGCAGTTCCGTGTTGTGTTGGACCATAGAGCACCATCAGACAAGTTCTGTGGAGGTCAAGCAGTTAGGTGTTGTGTTGGACCATAGAGCACCATCAGACAAGTTCTGTGGAGGTCAAGCAGTTAGGTGTTGTGTTGGACCATAGAGCACCATCAGACAAGTTCTGTGGAGGTCAAGCAGTTCCGTGTTGTGTTGGACCATAGAGCACCATCAGACAAGTTCTGTGGAGGTCAAGCAGTTAGGTGTTGTGTTGGACCATAGAGCACCATCAGACAAGTTCTGTGGAGGTCAAGCAGTTAGGTGTTGTGTTGTACCATAGAGCACCATCAGACAAGTTCTGTGGAGGTCAAGCAGTTCCGTGTTGTGTTGGACCATAGAGCACCATCAGACAAGTTCTGTGGAGGTCAAGCAGTTCCGTGTTGTGTTGTACCATAGAGCACCATCAGACAAGTTCTGTGGAGGTCAAGCAGTTAGGTGTTGTGTTGGACCATAGAGCACCATCAGACAAGTTCTGTGGAGGTCAAGCAGTTAGGTGTTGTGTTGTACCATAGAGCACCATCAGACAAGTTCTGTGGAGGTCAAGCAGTTCCGTGTTGTGTTGTACCATAGAGCACCATCAGACAAGTTCTGTGGAGGTCAAGCAGTTAGGTGTTGTGTTGTACCATAGAGCACCATCAGACAAGTTCTGTGGAGGTCAAGCAGTTAGGTGTTGTGTTGGACCATAGAGCACCATCAGACAAGTTCTGTGGAGGTCAAGCAGTTAGGTGTTGTGTTGGACCATAGAGCACCATCAGACAAGTTCTGTGGAGGTCAAGCAGTTCCGTGTTGTGTTGGACCATAGAGCACCATCAGACAAGTTCTGTGGAGGTCAAGCAGTTAGGTGTTGTGTTGGACCATAGAGCACCATCAGACAAGTTCTGTGGAGGTCAAGCAGTTAGGTGTTGTGTTGTACCATAGAGCACCATCAGACAAGTTCTGTGGAGGTCAAGCAGTTCCGTGTTGTGTTGTACCATAGAGCACCATCAGACAAGTTCTGTGGAGGTCAAGCAGTTAGGTGTTGTACCATAGAGCACCATCAGACAAGTTCTGTGGAGGTCAAGCAGTTAGGTGTTGTGTTGGACCATAGAGCACCATCAGACAAGTTCTGTGGAGGTCAAGCAGTTAGGTGTTGTGTTGGACCATAGAGCACCATCAGACAAGTTCTGTGGAGGTCAAGCAGTTAGGTGTTGTGTTGGACCATAGAGCACCATCAGACAAGTTCTGTGGAGGTCAAGCAGTTCCGTGTTGTGTTGGACCATAGAGCACCATCAGACAAGTTCTGTGGAGGTCAAGCAGTTAGGTGTTGTGTTGGACCATAGAGCACCATCAGACAAGTTCTGTGGAGGTCAAGCAGTTAGGTGTTGTGTTGGACCATAGAGCACCATCAGACAAGTTCTGTGGAGGTCAAGCAGTTCCGTGTTGTGTTGGACCATAGAGCACCATCAGACAAGTTCTGTGGAGGTCAAGCAGTTCGGTGTTGTGTTGGACCATAGAGCACCATCAGACAAGTTCTGTGGAGGTCAAGCAGTTAGGTGTTGTGTTGGACCATAGAGCACCATCAGACAAGTTCTGTGGAGGTCAAGCAGTTAGGTGTTGTGTTGGACCATAGAGCACCATCAGACAAGTTCTGTGGAGGTCAAGCAGTTCCGTGTTGTGTTGGACCATAGAGCACCATCAGACAAGTTCTGTGGAGGTCAAGCAGTTCGTGTTGTGTTGGACCATAGAGCACCATCAGACAAGTTCTGTGGAGGTCAAGCAGTTAGGTGTTGTGTTGGACCATAGAGCACCATCAGACAAGTTCTGTGGAGGTCAAGCAGTTCCGTGTTGTGTTGTACCATAGAGCACCATCAGACAAGTTCTGTGGAGGTCAAGCAGTTCCGTGTTGTGTTGTACCATAGAGCACCATCAGACAAGTTCTGTGGAGGTCAAGCAGTTCCGTGTTGTGTTGGACCATAGAGCACCATCAGACAAGTTCTGTGGAGGTCAAGCAGTTAGGTGTTGTGTTGGACCATAGAGCACCATCAGACAAGTTCTGTGGAGGTCAAGCAGTTAGGTGTTGTGTTGGACCATAGAGCACCATCAGACAAGTTCTGTGGAGGTCAAGCAGTTAGGTGTTGTGTTGTACCATAGAGCACCATCAGACAAGTTCTGTGGAGGTCAAGCAGTTAGGTGTTGTGTTGGACCATAGAGCACCATCAGACAAGTTCTGTGGAGGTCAAGCAGTTAGGTGTTGTGTTGGACCATAGAGCACCATCAGACAAGTTCTGTGGAGGTCAACCTGAAAGCAGTTCCGTGTTGTGTTGGACCATAGAGCACCATCAGACAAGTTCTGTGGAGGTCAAGCAGTTCGGTGTTGTGTTGGACCATAGAGCACCATCAGACAAGTTCTGTGGAGGTCAAGCAGTTAGGTGTTGTGTTGTACCATAGAGCACCATCAGACAAGTTCTGTGGAGGTCAAGCAGTTCCGTGTTGTGTTGGACCATAGAGCACCATCAGACAAGTTCTGTGGAGGTCAAGCAGTTCCGTGTTGTGTTGGACCATAGAGCACCATCAGACAAGTTCTGTGGAGGTCAAGCAGTTAGGTGTTGTGTTGGACCATAGAGCACCATCAGACAAGTTCTGTGGAGGTCAAGCAGTTAGGTGTTGTGTTGGACCATAGAGCACCATCAGACAAGTTCTGTGGAGGTCAAGCAGTTCGGTGTTGTGTTGTACCATAGAGCACCATCAGACAAGTTCTGTGGAGGTCAAGCAGTTCGGTGTTGTGTTGTACCATAGAGCACCATCAGACAAGTTCTGTGGAGGTCAAGCAGTTAGGTGTTGTGTTGGACCATAGAGCACCATCAGACAAGTTCTGTGGAGGTCAAGCAGTTAGGTGTTGTGTTGTACCATAGAGCACCATCAGACAAGTTCTGTGGAGGTCAAGCAGTTCCGTGTTGTGTTGTACCATAGAGCACCATCAGACAAGTTCTGTGGAGGTCAAGCAGTTACGTGTTGTGTTGTACCATAGAGCACCATCAGACAAGTTCTGTGGAGGTCAAGCAGTTAGGTGTTGTGTTGGACCATAGAGCACCATCAGACAAGTTCTGTGGAGGTCAAGCAGTTAGGTGTTGTGTTGGACCATAGAGCACCATCAGACAAGTTCTGTGGAGGTCAAGCAGTTAGGTGTTGTGTTGGACCATAGAGCACCATCAGACAAGTTCTGTGGAGGTCAAGCAGTTCGGTGTTGTGTTGGACCATAGAGCACCATCAGACAAGTTCTGTGGAGGTCAAGCAGTTAGGTGTTGTGTTGTACCATAGAGCACCATCAGACAAGTTCTGTGGAGGTCAAGCAGTTAGGTGTTGTGTTGGACCATAGAGCACCATCAGACAAGTTCTGTGGAGGTCAAGCAGTTAGGTGTTGTGTTGGACCATAGAGCACCATCAGACAAGTTCTGTGGAGGTCAAGCAGTTCCGTGTTGTGTTGTACCATAGAGCACCATCAGACAAGTTCTGTGGAGGTCAAGCAGTTCGGTGTTGTGTTGTACCATAGAGCACCATCAGACAAGTTCTGTGGAGGTCAAGCAGTTAGGTGTTGTGTTGGACCATAGAGCACCATCAGACAAGTTCTGTGGAGGTCAAGCAGTTAGGTGTTGTGTTGGACCATAGAGCACCATCAGACAAGTTCTGTGGAGGTCAAGCAGTTAGGTGTTGTGTTGGACCATAGAGCACCATCAGACAAGTTCTGTGGAGGTCAAGCAGTTAGGTGTTGAGTTGGACCATAGAGCACCATCAGACAAGTTCTGTGGAGGTCAAGCAGTTAGGTGTTGTGTTGGACCATAGAGCACCATCAGACAAGTTCTGTGGAGGTCAAGCAGTTAGGTGTTGTGTTGGACCATAGAGCACCATCAGACAAGTTCTGTGGAGGTCAAGCAGTTCCGTGTTGTGTTGGACCATAGAGCACCATCAGACAAGTTCTGTGGAGGTCAAGCAGTTAGGTGTTGTGTTGGACCATAGAGCACCATCAGACAAGTTCTGTGGAGGTCAAGCAGTTAGGTGTTGTGTTGGACCATAGAGCACCATCAGACAAGTTCTGTGGAGGTCAAGCAGTTCCGTGTTGTGTTGGACCATAGAGCACCATCAGACAAGTTCTGTGGAGGTCAAGCAGTTAGGTGTTGTGTTGGACCATAGAGCACCATCAGACAAGTTCTGTGGAGGTCAAGCAGTTAGGTGTTGTGTTGTACCATAGAGCACCATCAGACAAGTTCTGTGGAGGTCAAGCAGTTCCGTGTTGTGTTGGACCATAGAGCACCATCAGACAAGTTCTGTGGAGGTCAAGCAGTTCTGTGTTGTGTTGTACCATAGAGCACCATCAGACAAGTTCTGTGGAGGTCAAGCAGTTAGGTGTTGTGTTGTACCATAGAGCACCATCAGACAAGTTCTGTGGAGGTCAAGCAGTTCCGTGTTGTGTTGGACCATAGAGCACCATCAGACAAGTTCTGTGGAGGTCAAGCAGTTCCGTGTTGTGTTGGACCATAGAGCACCATCAGACAAGTTCTGTGGAGGTCAAGCAGTTAGGTGTTGAGTTGGACCATAGAGCACCATCAGACAAGTTCTGTGGAGGTCAAGCAGTTAGGTGTTGTGTTGTACCATAGAGCACCATCAGACAAGTTCTGTGGAGGTCAAGCAGTTCCGTGTTGTGTTGGACCATAGAGCACCATCAGACAAGTTCTGTGGAGGTCAAGCAGTTCCGTGTTGTGTTGTACCATAGAGCACCATCAGACAAGTTCTGTGGAGGTCAAGCAGTTAGGTGTTGTGTTGTACCATAGAGCACCATCAGACAAGTTCTGTGGAGGTCAAGCAGTTAGGTGTTGTGTTGGACCATAGAGCACCATCAGACAAGTTCTGTGGAGGTCAAGCAGTTCCGTGTTGTGTTGGACCATAGAGCACCATCAGACAAGTTCTGTGGAGGTCAAGCAGTTCCGTGTTGTGTTGGACCATAGAGCACCATCAGACAAGTTCTGTGGAGGTCAAGCAGTTAGGTGTTGTGTTGGACCATAGAGCACCATCAGACAAGTTCTGTGGAGGTCAAGCAGTTAGGTGTTGTGTTGTACCATAGAGCACCATCAGACAAGTTCTGTGGAGGTCAAGCAGTTCCGTGTTGTGTTGTACCATAGAGCACCATCAGACAAGTTCTGTGGAGGTCAAGCAGTTCCGTGTTGTGTTGGACCATAGAGCACCATCAGACAAGTTCTGTGGAGGTCAAGCAGTTAGGTGTTGTGTTGGACCATAGAGCACCATCAGACAAGTTCTGTGGAGGTCAAGCAGTTAGGTGTTGAGTTGGACCATAGAGCACCATCAGACAAGTTCTGTGGAGGTCAAGCAGTTCCGTGTTGTGTTGTACCATAGAGCACCATCAGACAAGTTCTGTGGAGGTCAAGCAGTTAGGTGTTGTGTTGTACCATAGAGCACCATCAGACAAGTTCTGTGGAGGTCAAGCAGTTAGGTGTTGTGTTGTACCATAGAGCACCATCAGACAAGTTCTGTGGAGGTCAAGCAGTTCGGTGTTGTGTTGGACCATAGAGCACCATCAGACAAGTTCTGTGGAGGTCAAGCAGTTCCGTGTTGTGTTGTACCATAGAGCACCATCAGACAAGTTCTGTGGAGGTCAAGCAGTTAGGTGTTGTGTTGTACCATAGAGCACCATCAGACAAGTTCTGTGGAGGTCAAGCAGTTAGGTGTTGTGTTGGACCATAGAGCACCATCAGACAAGTTCTGTGGAGGTCAAGCAGTTCCGTGTTGTGTTGGACCATAGAGCACCATCAGACAAGTTCTGTGGAGGTCAAGCAGTTAGGTGTTGTGTTGTACCATAGAGCACCATCAGACAAGTTCTGTGGAGGTCAAGCAGTTCCGTGTTGTGTTGTACCATAGAGCACCATCAGACAAGTTCTGTGGAGGTCAAGCAGTTCTGTGTTGTGTTGTACCATAGAGCACCATCAGACAAGTTCTGTGGAGGTCAAGCAGTTAGGTGTTGTACCATAGAGCACCATCAGACAAGTTCTGTGGAGGTCAAGCAGTTAGGTGTTGTACCATAGAGCACCATCAGACAAGTTCTGTGGAGGTCAAGCAGTTAGGTGTTGAGTTGTACCATAGAGCACCATCAGACAAGTTCTGTGGAGGTCAAGCAGTTAGGTGTTGAGTTGGACCATAGAGCACCATCAGGCATGTTCTGTGGAGGTCAAGCAGTTAGGTGTTGAGTTGGACCATAGAGCACCATCAGACAAGTTCTGTGGAGGTCAAGCAGTTAGGTGTTGAGTTGGACCATAGAGCACCATCAGGCAAGTTCTGTGGAGGTCAAGCAGTTCCGTGTTGTGTTGTACCCTAGAGCCCCATCAGCACCTGATTTTCCATCACCCCAGCCTTTGCAGATTTATTTCTTCTTTCCCTGGAGTGTCAACCTAAATCTGTGATTCATTAAACACAGACACATATGAACTAATCATGGTTAAACAGTTCAAAAACATCAAGCAGATTGTACACATGGAACAAATGTTGAGCAAACATGATCAAGGATCTTCTCTTGTGCAGGCTGCAGCCAATCTGTGTGTGGCTGCCGGATCCTTCTACGACCCCGACGACTTTCCTGGACTGGCTCATTTTCTAGAGCACAGTAAGCTTCTTCCCAGTCTCCAGGTCCTCATCTGTCCTGTCTGGTTCACACCAGTCTCCACTCTGTCCACCATTGTCTCAAATTTCCCTTTTTCTCCCCTCCCTTTGCCCTCCACAACTTTCCTCATGCTTTGACAAAGATGTTTTGGATGTGTTTCTGTAGTTTGCTTTTGTCTTGATTGTTTGACTGGCACTGTGTGTGTGTGTGTATGTGTGTGTATATATATATGTGTGTGTGTGTATATATATATATATATGTGTGTGTGTGTGTGTGTGTGTGTGTGTGGTTGTGTATGTGTGTGTGTGTCTGTCTGCCTGCCTGCCTGCCTGCCTGCCTTTTTGTCTGCCTGCCTGCCTGCCTGCCTTTTTGTCTGCCTGCCTGCCTGCCTGTCTGCCTGTCTGCTTGTCCCTGTTTCTTTCTGTAATGCTTTCTGAGCCAGGTGTCAGTGAGTTGTGTTTGTTCTCACAGTGATCTACCTTGGCTCTGAGAAGTATCCGGATGACAGTGCCTTTGACAAGTTTCTGTCGGAGCATGGAGGTGTCAGCAATGCAGAGACGGATGGAGAATCTGTGAGATTATTTTCTTGTCACAGTAATAATGGTGTGCATGCATATACATGTGTGTATGCCTGCATGTGTACCTCGGTATGTATGCTTGTGCACATGTGCTTGAAAAGATGCATATTATGTGCATGTGTATGTGTGTCAGTGAGCTTGCCTGACCATGTGTGTGTGTGTGTGTGTGCGTGTGTGTGTGTGTGCTCTTGTCAGTGTATGTGAACAGTTAACAGCCAGTAACTATGTTCCATCCTATTTGGGTTGTCCTCTGTGCTCATTAATTTGCATATCTACTTTTTAAGATCTTTCATTCATGTGAAGTTTTGTCAAATTACTATGTAAGAAAAGCATCATCTTGTCTTGCACTTTCTCTAGAGTGTCATGGAATTTCTTTTGAGAAAAAAGTGAATGCCAGAATTCAGTCAATTTCTCAGTTTGTAAAGTCAGCCATAAACACAGGTGGTTTTCTCCTTTCAGATGAGTTTTTACTTTTCTATCAGGCGACACTTTTTCCCCAAGGCATTGGAAATGTTTGCTCAGCTCTTCATCTGTCCACTCCTAAAGCACGAGAGTGTTGACAGGGAACTGGAGGCGGTGGACAATGGTGAGAAGCTGGACATTTATTTCCTTACAACACCTGTATTCTTAGATTGATTGATAAAAAGCAACTTTCACCATCTGCCATGAGGGGAAAATACTAATTGTGACATATGTATCATGCAGTGTAACACAGTTAATAATAATAATGAATAGCATTTGTATAGCGCACTTCTGTACAACTCAATGCGCTGACATAACCACATTCACACGCAGACATTCATCAACAAGCTTACCAACATAAACAAAACATAATACAACTTACAGACCTGAGAATGGATACAACCACATACATGATCATGAGAAGAAAAATCAAACAAAAGCCAGTCGAAACATGTGAGTCTTCAGTTGTGACTTAAAAATAGGTAAAGTGGGTGCGTCACGCAGGCCAGCCGGCAGCGAGTTCCAAACAGAGGGGGCATTGAAACTAAAACTGCGCTCACCAAAAACTTTTGTACTACATTTAGGAATTTTGAGAAGCTTTTCATTTGCTGAACGGAGAGAACGGGATGGTTGATATGTGCAAAGGGATGCCGAAAGATACACAGGAAGAGTACCATTACAATTGCTCGACTGTTTTGATGATGGTCTTAGTTGTGGTTCCTCCATGGAGGGCAGTGTTGGTCAAACTGCAAAGAAGACCTGCTCACTTCCCCCAAAGTCAAGATGTGGTAGCACCCACAACTTGCCCCAAAGTCAAGGGAGATGTGGTAGGTAGCACCCGCAGTAAATACTGGCCACAACTTGCCCCAAAGTCAAGGGAGATGTGGTAGGTAGCACCCACAGTAAATACTGGCCACAACTTGCCCCAAAGTCAAGGGAGATGTGGTAGCACCCACAGTAAATACTGGCCACAACTTGCCCCAAAGTCAAGGGAGATGTGGTAGGTAGCACCCACAGTAAATACTGGCCACAACTTGCCCCAAAGTCAAGGGAGATGTGGTAGGTAGCACCCACAGTAAATACTGGCCACAACTTGCCCCAAAGTCAAGGGAGATGTGGTAGGTAGCACCCACAGTAAATACTGGCCACAACTTGCCCCAAAGTCAAGGGAGATGTGGTAGGTAGCACCCACAGTAAATACTGGCCACAACTTGCCCCAAAGTCAAGGGAGATGTGGTAGGTAGCACCCACAGTAAATACTGGCCACAACTTGCCCCAAAGTCAAGGGAGATGTGGTAGGTAGCACCCACAGTAAATACTGGCCACAACTTGCCCCAAAGTCAAGGGAGATGTGGTAGGTAGCACCCACAGTAAATACTGGCCACAACTTGCCCCAAAGTCAAGGGAGATGTGGTAGGTAGCACCCACAGTAAATACTGGCCACAACTTGCCCCAAAGTCAAGGGAGATGTGGTAGGTAGCACCCACAGTAAATACTGGCCACAACTTGCCCCAAAGTCAAGGGAGATGTGGTAGGTAGCACCCACAGTAAATACTGGCCACAACTTGCCCCAAAGTCAAGGGAGATGTGGTAGGTAGCACCCACAGTAAATACTGGCCACAACTTGCCCCAAAGTCAAGGGAGATGTGGTAGGTAGCACCCACAGTAAATACTGGCCACAACTTGCCCCAAAGTCAAGGGAGATGTGGTAGGTAGCACCCACAGTAAATACTGGCCACAACTTGCCCCAAAGTCAAGGGAGATGTGGTAGGTAGCACCCACAGTAAATACTGGCCACAACTTGCCCCAAAGTCAAGGGAGATGTGGTAGGTAGCACCCACAGTAAATACTGGCCACAACTTGCCCCAAAGTCAAGGGAGATGTGGTAGGTAGCACCCACAGTAAATACTGGCCACAACTTGCCCCAAAGTCAAGGGAGATGTGGTAGGTAGCACCCACAGTAAATACTGGCCACAACTTGCCCCAAAGTCAAGGGAGATGTGGTAGGTAGCACCCACAGTAAATACTGGCCACAACTTGCCCCAAAGTCAAGGGAGATGTGGTAGGTAGCACCCACAGTAAATACTGGCCACAACTTGCCCCAAAGTCAAGGGAGATGTGGTAGGTAGCACCCACAGTAAATACTGGCCACAACTTGCCCCAAAGTCAAGGGAGATGTGGTAGGTAGCACCCACAGTAAATACTGGCCACAACTTGCCCCAAAGTCAAGGGAGATGTGGTAGGTAGCACCCACAGTAAATACTGGCCACAACTTGCCCCAAAGTCAAGGGAGATGTGGTAGGTAGCACCCACAGTAAATACTGGCCACAACTTGCCCCAAAGTCAAGGGAGATGTGGTAGGTAGCACCCACAGTAAATACTGGCCACAACTTGCCCCAAAGTCAAGGGAGATGTGGTAGGTAGCACCCACAGTAAATACTGGCCACAACTTGCCCCAAAGTCAAGGGAGATGTGGTAGGTAGCACCCACAGTAAATACTGGCCACAACTTGCCCCAAAGTCAAGGGAGATGTGGTAGGTAGCACCCACAGTAAATACTGGCCACAACTTGCCCCAAAGTCAAGGGAGATGTGGTAGGTAGCACCCACAGTAAATACTGGCCACAACTTGCCCCAAAGTCAAGGGAGATGTGGTAGGTAGCACCCACAGTAAATACTGGCCACAACTTGCCCCAAAGTCAAGGGAGATGTGGTAGGTAGCACCCACAGTAAATACTGGCCACAACTTGCCCCAAAGTCAAGGGAGATGTGGTAGGTAGCACCCACAGTAAATACTGGCCACAACTTGCCCCAAAGTCAAGGGAGATGTGGTAGGTAGCACCCACAGTAAATACTGGCCACAACTTGCCCCAAAGTCAAGGGAGATGTGGTAGGTAGCACCCACAGTAAATACTGGCCACAACTTGCCCCAAAGTCAAGGGAGATGTGGTAGGTAGCACCCACAGTAAATACTGGCCACAACTTGCCCCAAAGTCAAGGGAGATGTGGTAGGTAGCACCCACAGTAAATACTGGCCACAACTTGCCCCAAAGTCAAGGGAGATGTGGTAGGTAGCACCCACAGTAAATACTGGCCACAACTTGCCCCAAAGTCAAGGGAGATGTGGTAGGTAGCACCCACAGTAAATACTGGCCACAACTTGCCCCAAAGTCAAGGGAGATGTGGTAGGTAGCACCCACAGTAAATACTGGCCACAACTTGCCCCAAAGTCAAGGGAGATGTGGTAGGTAGCACCCACAGTAAATACTGGCCACAACTTGCCCCAAAGTCAAGGGAGATGTGGTAGGTAGCACCCACAGTAAATACTGGCCACAACTTGCCCCAAAGTCAAGGGAGATGTGGTAGGTAGCACCCACAGTAAATACTGGCCACAACTTGCCCCAAAGTCAAGGGAGATGTGGTAGGTAGCACCCACAGTAAATACTGGCCACAACTTGCCCCAAAGTCAAGGGAGATGTGGTAGGTAGCACCCACAGTAAATACTGGCCACAACTTGCCCCAAAGTCAAGGGAGATGTGGTAGGTAGCACCCACAGTAAATACTGGCCACAACTTGCCCCAAAGTCAAGGGAGATGTGGTAGGTAGCACCCACAGTAAATACTGGCCACAACTTGCCCCAAAGTCAAGGGAGATGTGGTAGGTAGCACCCACAGTAAATACTGGCCACAACTTGCCCCAAAGTCAAGGGAGATGTGGTAGGTAGCACCCACAGTAAATACTGGCCACAACTTGCCCCAAAGTCAAGGGAGATGTGGTAGGTAGCACCCACAGTAAATACTGGCCACAACTTGCCCCAAAGTCAAGGGAGATGTGGTAGGTAGCACCCACAGTAAATACTGGCCACAACTTGCCCCAAAGTCAAGGGAGATGTGGTAGGTAGCACCCACAGTAAATACTGGCCACAACTTGCCCCAAAGTCAAGGGAGATGTGGTAGGTAGCACCCACAGTAAATACTGGCCACAACTTGCCCCAAAGTCAAGGGAGATGTGGTAGGTAGCACCCACAGTAAATACTGGCCACAACTTGCCCCAAAGTCAAGGGAGATGTGGTAGGTAGCACCCACAGTAAATACTGGCCACAACTTGCCCCAAAGTCAAGGGAGATGTGGTAGGTAGCACCCACAGTAAATACTGGCCACAACTTGCCCCAAAGTCAAGGGAGATGTGGTAGGTAGCACCCACAGTAAATACTGGCCACAACTTGCCCCAAAGTCAAGGGAGATGTGGTAGGTAGCACCCACAGTAAATACTGGCCACAACTTGCCCCAAAGTCAAGGGAGATGTGGTAGGTAGCACCCACAGTAAATACTGGCCACAACTTGCCCCAAAGTCAAGGGAGATGTGGTAGGTAGCACCCACAGTAAATACTGGCCACAACTTGCCCCAAAGTCAAGGGAGATGTGGTAGGTAGCACCCACAGTAAATACTGGCCACAACTTGCCCCAAAGTCAAGGGAGATGTGGTAGGTAGCACCCACAGTAAATACTGGCCACAACTTGCCCCAAAGTCAAGGGAGATGTGGTAGGTAGCACCCACAGTAAATACTGGCCACAACTTGCCCCAAAGTCAAGGGAGATGTGGTAGGTAGCACCCACAGTAAATACTGGCCACAACTTGCCCCAAAGTCAAGGGAGATGTGGTAGGTAGCACCCACAGTAAATACTGGCCACAACTTGCCCCAAAGTCAAGGGAGATGTGGTAGGTAGCACCCACAGTAAATACTGGCCACAACTTGCCCCAAAGTCAAGGGAGATGTGGTAGGTAGCACCCACAGTAAATACTGGCCACAACTTGCCCCAAAGTCAAGGGAGATGTGGTAGGTAGCACCCACAGTAAATACTGGCCACAACTTGCCCCAAAGTCAAGGGAGATGTGGTAGGTAGCACCCACAGTAAATACTGGCCACAACTTGCCCCAAAGTCAAGGGAGATGTGGTAGGTAGCACCCACAGTAAATACTGGCCACAACTTGCCCCAAAGTCAAGGGAGATGTGGTAGGTAGCACCCACAGTAAATACTGGCCACAACTTGCCCCAAAGTCAAGGGAGATGTGGTAGGTAGCACCCACAGTAAATACTGGCCACAACTTGCCCCAAAGTCAAGGGAGATGTGGTAGGTAGCACCCACAGTAAATACTGGCCACAACTTGCCCCAAAGTCAAGGGAGATGTGGTAGGTAGCACCCACAGTAAATACTGGCCACAACTTGCCCCAAAGTCAAGGGAGATGTGGTAGGTAGCACCCACAGTAAATACTGGCCACAACTTGCCCCAAAGTCAAGGGAGATGTGGTAGGTAGCACCCACAGTAAATACTGGCCACAACTTGCCCCAAAGTCAAGGGAGATGTGGTAGGTAGCACCCACAGTAAATACTGGCCACAACTTGCCCCAAAGTCAAGGGAGATGTGGTAGGTAGCACCCACAGTAAATACTGGCCACAACTTGCCCCAAAGTCAAGGGAGATGTGGTAGGTAGCACCCACAGTAAATACTGGCCACAACTTGCCCCAAAGTCAAGGGAGATGTGGTAGGTAGCACCCACAGTAAATACTGGCCACAACTTGCCCCAAAGTCAAGGGAGATGTGGTAGGTAGCACCCACAGTAAATACTGGCCACAACTTGCCCCAAAGTCAAGGGAGATGTGGTAGGTAGCACCCACAGTAAATACTGGCCACAACTTGCCCCAAAGTCAAGGGAGATGTGGTAGGTAGCACCCACAGTAAATACTGGCCACAACTTGCCCCAAAGTCAAGGGAGATGTGGTAGGTAGCACCCACAGTAAATACTGGCCACAACTTGCCCCAAAGTCAAGGGAGATGTGGTAGGTAGCACCCACAGTAAATACTGGCCACAACTTGCCCCAAAGTCAAGGGAGATGTGGTAGGTAGCACCCACAGTAAATACTGGCCACAACTTGCCCCAAAGTCAAGGGAGATGTGGTAGGTAGCACCCACAGTAAATACTGGCCACAACTTGCCCCAAAGTCAAGGGAGATGTGGTAGGTAGCACCCACAGTAAATACTGGCCACAACTTGCCCCAAAGTCAAGGGAGATGTGGTAGGTAGCACCCACAGTAAATACTGGCCACAACTTGCCCCAAAGTCAAGGGAGATGTGGTAGGTAGCACCCACAGTAAATACTGGCCACAACTTGCCCCAAAGTCAAGGGAGATGTGGTAGGTAGCACCCACAGTAAATACTGGCCACAACTTGCCCCAAAGTCAAGGGAGATGTGGTAGGTAGCACCCACAGTAAATACTGGCCACAACTTGCCCCAAAGTCAAGGGAGATGTGGTAGGTAGCACCCACAGTAAATACTGGCCACAACTTGCCCCAAAGTCAAGGGAGATGTGGTAGGTAGCACCCACAGTAAATACTGGCCACAACTTGCCCCAAAGTCAAGGGAGATGTGGTAGGTAGCACCCACAGTAAATACTGGCCACAACTTGCCCCAAAGTCAAGGGAGATGTGGTAGGTAGCACCCACAGTAAATACTGGCCACAACTTGCCCCAAAGTCAAGGGAGATGTGGTAGGTAGCACCCACAGTAAATACTGGCCACAACTTGCCCCAAAGTCAAGGGAGATGTGGTAGGTAGCACCCACAGTAAATACTGGCCACAACTTGCCCCAAAGTCAAGGGAGATGTGGTAGGTAGCACCCACAGTAAATACTGGCCACAACTTGCCCCAAAGTCAAGGGAGATGTGGTAGGTAGCACCCACAGTAAATACTGGCCACAACTTGCCCCAAAGTCAAGGGAGATGTGGTAGGTAGCACCCACAGTAAATACTGGCCACAACTTGCCCCAAAGTCAAGGGAGATGTGGTAGGTAGCACCCACAGTAAATACTGGCCACAACTTGCCCCAAAGTCAAGGGAGATGTGGTAGGTAGCACCCACAGTAAATACTGGCCACAACTTGCCCCAAAGTCAAGGGAGATGTGGTAGGTAGCACCCACAGTAAATACTGGCCACAACTTGCCCCAAAGTCAAGGGAGATGTGGTAGGTAGCACCCACAGTAAATACTGGCCACAACTTGCCCCAAAGTCAAGGGAGATGTGGTAGGTAGCACCCACAGTAAATACTGGCCACAACTTGCCCCAAAGTCAAGGGAGATGTGGTAGGTAGCACCCACAGTAAATACTGGCCACAACTTGCCCCAAAGTCAAGGGAGATGTGGTAGGTAGCACCCACAGTAAATACTGGCCACAACTTGCCCCAAAGTCAAGGGAGATGTGGTAGGTAGCACCCACAGTAAATACTGGCCACAACTTGCCCCAAAGTCAAGGGAGATGTGGTAGGTAGCACCCACAGTAAATACTGGCCACAACTTGCCCCAAAGTCAAGGGAGATGTGGTAGGTAGCACCCACAGTAAATACTGGCCACAACTTGCCCCAAAGTCAAGGGAGATGTGGTAGGTAGCACCCACAGTAAATACTGGCCACAACTTGCCCCAAAGTCAAGGGAGATGTGGTAGGTAGCACCCACAGTAAATACTGGCCACAACTTGCCCCAAAGTCAAGGGAGATGTGGTAGGTAGCACCCACAGTAAATACTGGCCACAACTTGCCCCAAAGTCAAGGGAGATGTGGTAGGTAGCACCCACAGTAAATACTGGCCACAACTTGCCCCAAAGTCAAGGGAGATGTGGTAGGTAGCACCCACAGTAAATACTGGCCACAACTTGCCCCAAAGTCAAGGGAGATGTGGTAGGTAGCACCCACAGTAAATACTGGCCACAACTTGCCCCAAAGTCAAGGGAGATGTGGTAGGTAGCACCCACAGTAAATACTGGCCACAACTTGCCCCAAAGTCAAGGGAGATGTGGTAGGTAGCACCCACAGTAAATACTGGCCACAACTTGCCCCAAAGTCAAGGGAGATGTGGTAGGTAGCACCCACAGTAAATACTGGCCACAACTTGCCCCAAAGTCAAGGGAGATGTGGTAGGTAGCACCCACAGTAAATACTGGCCACAACTTGCCCCAAAGTCAAGGGAGATGTGGTAGGTAGCACCCACAGTAAATACTGGCCACAACTTGCCCCAAAGTCAAGGGAGATGTGGTAGGTAGCACCCACAGTAAATACTGGCCACAACTTGCCCCAAAGTCAAGGGAGATGTGGTAGGTAGCACCCACAGTAAATACTGGCCACAACTTGCCCCAAAGTCAAGGGAGATGTGGTAGGTAGCACCCACAGTAAATACTGGCCACAACTTGCCCCAAAGTCAAGGGAGATGTGGTAGGTAGCACCCACAGTAAATACTGGCCACAACTTGCCCCAAAGTCAAGGGAGATGTGGTAGGTAGCACCCACAGTAAATACTGGCCACAACTTGCCCCAAAGTCAAGGGAGATGTGGTAGGTAGCACCCACAGTAAATACTGGCCACAACTTGCCCCAAAGTCAAGGGAGATGTGGTAGGTAGCACCCACAGTAAATACTGGCCACAACTTGCCCCAAAGTCAAGGGAGATGTGGTAGGTAGCACCCACAGTAAATACTGGCCACAACTTGCCCCAAAGTCAAGGGAGATGTGGTAGGTAGCACCCACAGTAAATACTGGCCACAACTTGCCCCAAAGTCAAGGGAGATGTGGTAGGTAGCACCCACAGTAAATACTGGCCACAACTTGCCCCAAAGTCAAGGGAGATGTGGTAGGTAGCACCCACAGTAAATACTGGCCACAACTTGCCCCAAAGTCAAGGGAGATGTGGTAGGTAGCACCCACAGTAAATACTGGCCACAACTTGCCCCAAAGTCAAGGGAGATGTGGTAGGTAGCACCCACAGTAAATACTGGCCACAACTTGCCCCAAAGTCAAGGGAGATGTGGTAGGTAGCACCCACAGTAAATACTGGCCACAACTTGCCCCAAAGTCAAGGGAGATGTGGTAGGTAGCACCCACAGTAAATACTGGCCACAACTTGCCCCAAAGTCAAGGGAGATGTGGTAGGTAGCACCCACAGTAAATACTGGCCACAACTTGCCCCAAAGTCAAGGGAGATGTGGTAGGTAGCACCCACAGTAAATACTGGCCACAACTTGCCCCAAAGTCAAGGGAGATGTGGTAGGTAGCACCCACAGTAAATACTGGCCACAACTTGCCCCAAAGTCAAGGGAGATGTGGTAGGTAGCACCCACAGTAAATACTGGCCACAACTTGCCCCAAAGTCAAGGGAGATGTGGTAGGTAGCACCCACAGTAAATACTGGCCACAACTTGCCCCAAAGTCAAGGGAGATGTGGTAGGTAGCACCCACAGTAAATACTGGCCACAACTTGCCCCAAAGTCAAGGGAGATGTGGTAGGTAGCACCCACAGTAAATACTGGCCACAACTTGCCCCAAAGTCAAGGGAGATGTGGTAGGTAGCACCCACAGTAAATACTGGCCACAACTTGCCCCAAAGTCAAGGGAGATGTGGTAGGTAGCACCCACAGTAAATACTGGCCACAACTTGCCCCAAAGTCAAGGGAGATGTGGTAGGTAGCACCCACAGTAAATACTGGCCACAACTTGCCCCAAAGTCAAGGGAGATGTGGTAGGTAGCACCCACAGTAAATACTGGCCACAACTTGCCCCAAAGTCAAGGGAGATGTGGTAGGTAGCACCCACAGTAAATACTGGCCACAACTTGCCCCAAAGTCAAGGGAGATGTGGTAGGTAGCACCCACAGTAAATACTGGCCACAACTTGCCCCAAAGTCAAGGGAGATGTGGTAGGTAGCACCCACAGTAAATACTGGCCACAACTTGCCCCAAAGTCAAGGGAGATGTGGTAGGTAGCACCCACAGTAAATACTGGCCACAACTTGCCCCAAAGTCAAGGGAGATGTGGTAGGTAGCACCCACAGTAAATACTGGCCACAACTTGCCCCAAAGTCAAGGGAGATGTGGTAGGTAGCACCCACAGTAAATACTGGCCACAACTTGCCCCAAAGTCAAGGGAGATGTGGTAGGTAGCACCCACAGTAAATACTGGCCACAACTTGCCCCAAAGTCAAGGGAGATGTGGTAGGTAGCACCCACAGTAAATACTGGCCACAACTTGCCCCAAAGTCAAGGGAGATGTGGTAGGTAGCACCCACAGTAAATACTGGCCACAACTTGCCCCAAAGTCAAGGGAGATGTGGTAGGTAGCACCCACAGTAAATACTGGCCACAACTTGCCCCAAAGTCAAGGGAGATGTGGTAGGTAGCACCCACAGTAAATACTGGCCACAACTTGCCCCAAAGTCAAGGGAGATGTGGTAGGTAGCACCCACAGTAAATACTGGCCACAACTTGCCCCAAAGTCAAGGGAGATGTGGTAGGTAGCACCCACAGTAAATACTGGCCACAACTTGCCCCAAAGTCAAGGGAGATGTGGTAGGTAGCACCCACAGTAAATACTGGCCACAACTTGCCCCAAAGTCAAGGGAGATGTGGTAGGTAGCACCCACAGTAAATACTGGCCACAACTTGCCCCAAAGTCAAGGGAGATGTGGTAGGTAGCACCCACAGTAAATACTG
This sequence comes from Theodoxus fluviatilis, assembly GCA_034096865.1. NCBI lineage: Eukaryota > Metazoa > Mollusca > Gastropoda > Cycloneritida > Neritidae > Theodoxus > Theodoxus fluviatilis. The sequence goes on along the minus strand of JAWQFJ010024071.1, from coordinate 1,073 downwards.
GCCACAACTTGCCCCAAAGTCAAGGGAGATGTGGTAGGTAGCACCCACAGTAAATACTGGCCACAACTTGCCCCAAAGTCAAGGGAGATGTGGTAGGTAGCACCCACAGTAAATACTGGCCACAACTTGCCCCAAAGTCAAGGGAGATGTGGTAGGTAGCACCCACAGTAAATACTGGCCACAACTTGCCCCAAAGTCAAGGGAGATGTGGTAGGTAGCACCCACAGTAAATACTGGCCACAACTTGCCCCAAAGTCAAGGGAGATGTGGTAGGTAGCACCCACAGTAAATACTGGCCACAACTTGCCCCAAAGTCAAGGGAGATGTGGTAGGTAGCACCCACAGTAAATACTGGCCACAACTTGCCCCAAAGTCAAGGGAGATGTGGTAGGTAGCACCCACAGTAAATACTGGCCACAACTTGCCCCAAAGTCAAGGGAGATGTGGTAGGTAGCACCCACAGTAAATACTGGCCACAACTTGCCCCAAAGTCAAGGGAGATGTGGTAGGTAGCACCCACAGTAAATACTGGCCACAACTTGCCCCAAAGTCAAGGGAGATGTGGTAGGTAGCACCCACAGTAAATACTGGCCACAACTTGCCCCAAAGTCAAGGGAGATGTGGTAGGTAGCACCCACAGTAAATACTGGCCACAACTTGCCCCAAAGTCAAGGGAGATGTGGTAGGTAGCACCCACAGTAAATACTGGCCACAACTTGCCCATAAGTCAAGGGAGATGTGGTAGGTAGCACCCACAGTAAATACTGGCCACAACTTGCCCCAAAGTCAAGGGAGATGTGGTAGGTAGCACCCACAGTAAATACTGGCCACAACTTGCCCCAAAGTCAAGGGAGATGTGGTAGGTAGCACCCACAGTAAATACTGGCCACAACTTGCCCCAAAGTCAAGGGAGATGTGGTAGGTAGCACCCACAGTAAATACTGCCACAACTTGCCCCAAAGTCAAGGGAGATGTGGTAGGTAGCACCCACAGTAAATACTGGCCACAACTTGCCCCAAAGTCAAGGGAGATGTGGTAGGTAGCACCCACAGTACATACTGGCCACAACTTGC